>JAQFYG010001407.1:0-19127 GCA_034694325.1 Entomobrya corticalis | reverse complement strand
AAATTATTTGTCAGTTGGAACATTTAAAATTAATAAATTTAAATTAGACTGCTCGGTTTGTTTATGTGCACTCAGCTTTTCTATGAAAAGTTATCAAGGTATCAAGTTATGAAAAGCATGCATGTACTATTATGAATGTACCTATAAGCTAAACTAGGCCATAAGCCACCTACACACTGAACAAATGTAATGAATGATGTGATACCAAATAAACCATTCTGTTGCTTACTCGCAGCTACTGCAGTTCATCTCCCCTTTTATTCAACGAGTACCTATGTACTCTAACTATATTCCAAACTTTTTACAATGTCCGTTGAAAAGTACGTTGCATCACGACTTTCACATGAATTGATTAAAAAACCACAGGTTGATAAAAACCAACAATCTACAAACAAGAGAGCATTCTTTTTGACTGGCAATTGTTAATTTTTTACCAATTTAACCTCGCTTTAAGCTTCTTGATAATTTCAAAAATTCTCTTGATTTCACAAAACAAAAGATAAAATTGACCATTTCAAAGTAAAAATATATTGTTGCCTTTTTTTACAAATTTTCTGGGAATTAATAGGTTGTAGGTGACATTCATCAGATCAAAATCCAAAAGTGATTGATGATGGTGGTTTTATTCGGTGCTACATTGGATGAGACGGAGAAAAATAGAAATAAATACGAAGGAAAAGATCTCCATTTGTGAGTGCCAGGCGCACGTAAAGAGAACGGATACATAAATAAATAGGTCATCTCATCGGAATACTAAACAAAAAAGCTAAATTTTCGTCGTCAAGATGTCTTCTATAATTCCTTAACATCAGCTGCGGTTTTTGGAGGGAACAATAAAAGAAAGATGACAAAGCCCACATAACCATCGACTAGTCAACCTAAACGAAATCAAGTGCAAATACGTTTGGTGATTACGGATTTTCATTCCCGAAAGTAATTGTAATTGTCCTCTTTACGTCCAAAAGTAATAAAAAGTGACAAAGTTTTCAGAGATTTTGTCACAGAGGTGACGACCAATCAGTCACAAATACATATCATTCGGTTTTCATCGCAATAACGGTGGTGCTAGAGCCAATCTCAATTTTTTGTCACCAATGAAGAAATGGTAATAATTTATTCAGACTCCACGATGAAATTAAAAAATGGGAGATGACGTCTTAAATGTTTAGATGTTACAGTTGGCCTTAAATTCTGGTTGCAAATGTTTAAATGTCCCAGTATTTATGCCAGTCAACTATGGCCCCTGTAGATGGGAACGCCACAAAAAAGCTTATGATTTGTCCTAAATGCAATGTCCATTTTGAACATACAAGCGTTATATAAGTTGCCTTCTGGGAGTTTAATGGAGTATTGTGTTTGTGAACATTGCAGTCGACCAATATTTTAAAATTATCTTAACCCCTTGTTTTACAAATACAACTTATTCAATATTTAGCGCACAAAAACGGCCATAATCGTTTATAAAGTTATTTAATTCAATTAATCAATATATAAAATAGGAGGTCCTTGTAACAAAAATACAACGAAAATCAAAAGATTACCTTTAAAACTGCAAGATAGTTTCATTTGATGCCTTAATTTTTACATTTTGAAAATTTGAGATTAGTAAGGTAAAATAGCAAGACCACAGTCTATTTATACCAATTTTTATCTAAATATTTGTGGCTGCATGCCAATCTGTTGTTGTCAAGTTTTCTTTTAAAGAGTCAAATATTATAACAAAACAATAGTCTATTGTCCTTGCGTTGGCGGTAGTTTGACAAAAAGCCAAAGTTTCCATTAAATAAGATAAACGTTGACATCCTAGCAATTCTCCTCAGTCTTATGCTAAACCGGAATCAATTGGTTGTTTTGAAAATAGTAAATCTAACATGCAAGTCCATACCTTGACTAAAAATAATAACTCTTAAATAATAGAAATCGTACAATAGAATATTGATGGACGCCGTAATAAAAAACACTTTTATATTTTTCCCACAAAACTTGTTTCTCTACTGAGTCCACACGCCAGTTACAACAACAAAAATTTGAAGCATAACTTTTCCGCTTTGAGGATGGCTTTAATAGTCCAATTTAGTTTTAAAACTGTTGTGAATTGTTTTGTATAAAATTGCTCTCGTCAAAAAACTATACCAAGTAAATTTTGAAGGGAAAGACGTGTATAGGCTTACAGATTTTAAAATTATGTGATATTTTTATTTTTCATTTTTTGAATTAAGTTGTCACTTTTTTTCTCTTTGGAACATCCATTATAATTAGACATTTGTCAGTATGAGCAGCCACATCTGAATAAAAAGTGTCCAGGCATATACAACTTGAATTATTCTGTAGTTTTGGTGGAAGGCTGCTATATGCGACGGATTTCCATATCAAAATACATAATAAAGAACATACGGAATACAAATCAATTCAGGAATTGCTTGCTTTTTTGCTGAGCAAGATATTTTCTTATTTTGATTTCATTTGAAAGAATTCAAAATAAAAAATAATAAATTATAACATTTTGTATCGACAAAAACAAGTTATTTCGCACAAATTTATTTTTAGTGTTCATCTTACATTTTTAATTTTTCAATTTTTTACTTCTTAACAGACTTGTTAAACAGCTCGACTTAACACAATGGGACTCTCCGAGGAATAAATGCGTTATCAACTGAGTAATTGGGACATCAGTTTTACGTGATATTGCAATTATTGTTTTTTTAATGCATGATACATTTTGATATACGGCGCAACATGATTTCTAGAAAATCCTGTAGAAGTTTTGGGACTGAGGTAAATGAGCATTTTTTATTTGAAATTGCAGTTTTAATTAGTTTTTAAAACGGTGATACTGTGTAACATTATTGAAATACAGTTTGATTAACATATTCCGTGAATCAATAAGTTATAATATACCCTCCAATACTGAGTATAATATGTTATATATGTTAATTTTCAACATTTTATTTCGGCTTAATGGCAAATTGTGATTAGAGTACAAAGTCATCAAGAGACTGGTATTATGTTCAAATAACCGGTTTAAATACAAACATCTTGCCTTTTTATACCCACTTTAAAAAATTTCCTGCTTAATACAAAAAATTGGTTAATTGCCATACAATTGGTTTCTTGGAAAAACAATTCCTATAAAAAATGACTTATTGTCTTTTGTTTAATTTTTACTAGTAGTTTGTGATAAAACATATGTAACGTACTTAAAAAATCATTTGGATAAATTATGTCATGTCGATGTCAACAGGTCGTAAAACACATTATCCTGACTTACCTTTAATGTCTCAATGTTTAAACTCTGGGGTAATGAATCCGGTTATTGGCGCTTCTTCTTATCAAATAAATATTTAAAAGGTCAACAAGCTCAAAGCAAGTTCAAAGCAAAATCAGTCAGTTTTCTGAAGTCGCTTTAGCTCAAAGTCAAAAGTGTTCATCATGAATTATTCATTTGCAAGTGAAACCGTTTTTATCACTGGTGGCACCCAAGGTGTAGTTCGAACACTTGTACAAAAATTTCATGACGACGGTGCTTTTGTTTTTACTGTCGCCAGAAGTGCCGACAAAATCGAGAAATTATAAGAATAATTGCCAAATGAAAGAGCAGAGGTCCTGTGGTTTTATGGACTTAATCAACTAAAAGCTTTTTCTTTTTACTCTCATTAAATATTTTGTTAAAAAACTTGCTTCTGATCTATGTATTTAAATGAAACTTCCTAACAATTATTTGAAAAATGCAAAAAAGTGTTTGTTTTTTAAATTTAGCACGTCTTTATGTCCAAGCCAGGGTATTTACAACACGCATTTTATATATACAGTGCAACCTCCCTGTAGGAACATCCCATGTAAAACCAACCCTTTTAAAGAACTGGCAGTGGTACCACCGTTCAGTTTTGCCTGTTACTTTCAGTAAGTATAAGAGCAACTCTCTAAAAGAACATCTCCGTAAAAGAACGGCTTTCTGCACCTTTAGAACCCATTACACTAAAATCAAGAACTTCCGTATAAGAACAGCTGGCTTTTATTATCCATTATTGCGCCTTCTAGCACCATATAATTTTTAAATTCGAAAACATGCACTACAATAGTTGCAATTCAATATTTTCACTTTAAAAGAAATTAAGCACACCTATGATTTGCTCAGTAACTGAATTTAATTGTGAAAACCACAATTCAGTCAACAAATATTGCTTTCGTATACCCTAACACTCCATTTAAGCACATGTGCTCTAATACAGTATTTTTCTGTATTAGAAAATTAAAACAACTCACTATTAGAACCAAAAAATATTCCATTAGAGAGGTTGCACAGTACTTCAACGAAAGAATTGGAAGAAGACTAGTTGCGTGAAAATATAAATTGCATAAATCGTCATTACACAGCAGAGATTTAATGTGGTCGTCGACCAAACGCTTGACTAATGCGCTCATTATTACATCTCCATAAACTATCATCTCTCCATATTTTTTCAGGCTTTTACTAAAATATTACAATAACCTAATAACCTGTTTCTTGGGTTTGAGCTCATTGTAGGAAATAATTCCGGATAAATTTTTAATTATTTCCGACCACGAACTCGAGCAATATGTAAATGTCATTGATACATTACAGCTTTCTATTAAGTATTTAATGAAGGAGAAAAATTTTGAAATATGTGAGCAGTAGAAGCCATCTTCCTAACTACGACAGATAATGCAGTAAAATGTTTTCAGTAGAACCTACTGTGTTGATTTTTCCACAAACAAAATAGAATTTAGCAACAAAAGTGGAAAAAATAAAAACCGTCCACCACCTCTTAAGTTTTTCTGTTAAAAATATTTTTAGCTAATATTTAATTTAATTTAAAGTCAAGGAGAAGTAATGTGATACGGTTAAACTAAAAACAATTTTCAAGCACTATTTACTGTGGGTTTTCTTGATAGACAGAATAAAATGTACCGTCTCAGGAATTAATGAAGTTAAATGGTTCACCTAGCGCTTATCTCAATTTTTATCAGCTTATTTGTATGAACTTGATAAGAGATGTTTTAATTGAAAAAAGATTTTCATCAGTAGTTGTATAAATTTAATACATTTTAAATAGATTAGACAGCTTAGAAAACATCTCTTCTCCAGTTTGTGCAAATGAGCTCATAAATAATAAGAAAATTGCTGGTTGAACCAATAAATTCTATTAATTTTTATGACAGTAGATAAAATTAATAATTCATAAAATTTTAATTCTATTCACCTCAAAAAATAAATATAAAATAAACAAACAAAAAACACGCCAAAATAGATCAGGTTTTTATTCTTGATTTCTGGCTTCTATAGTTGCAAAATAGACATTAAAACGAAGACAAATCTCCTGTTAAGATAGTTTTGTTCCCATGAAAACTAATAAAACATATGGCAATGACCATGTGAGGGGTCACATAAGCCATGACTTTTAAATAAAACTAGCATGGCCAAAAAAACTTAATTTTAATTATTGGCGTCTTTTCACTTTGCACCAAACATGTCCAATATAACATTTTCCCCAAATTCTTTAAATCCGGTTTAAAAAAACTTCCTAAGGGATTTCTATAGTCAAATATGTAAAACAGGCTTTAAAATGCTGAAAATGAATTATTCTGAATATTCGATGTTTTATTTTTTATCCAAAATCAAGGATCTGAATATTTGCTTTTAAATTATTTGTTAACAATCAAGTACGTAAAAATACATCTGTTAGTCATTTTGTATTCTGTCCTTTGTTACAAAAGTCTATATAAACCGAGTCTCAGTGAATGCTTTTTGTCAGTCTCTATCTGCTTTGTGTATTGTATTTTTTGTATTGTTTTTTTGTATATCGTTATTTATATTTATATCGGTTAAAATTTACGTGTAGCGGAAATGAAAGTAAACATCAAATATCACTTTAATAACAACTAGATTCATTTTGTGCCTGAAGCTTTACGCACGCGACTCTAAGTATTTGCGAAAATTTTGAGAAGGCTGGTGTAATGGTAAAATAGCAGGTTTAATAAGAATTGTTCAGCCTATTTATACCCATTATTTCTAAGCATTTTTGGCAATCTGCCTAACTAATGTTATCAGTGTTTCAGTTAAAGAATTAAAGCTTATGATCAAGTATAGCCCATTGTCTTTTTATTTATTAAGCTTGTCCAAAATGCAAACATTTTTCACAAATATGACATTGGCATATTTAAAAAATATCTACTATCTTAATTTTAATCAAAAATTTAAAAAAACGGTACAAGCGGTACACACTTACAGATATTTCTTTGCCCATTAATAAATTTTAGATTAGAAATGTAACTATTGTTTATTTTGTTTCGTGTTTTACAATTCATCAACAAATCACAAAAACGTTTGTGTCTCAATGCTCATAAACCAAGAAAGTTTTTTATAGAAGTTCCAAACTTTCATTTAGCTTTTTTTAGAGCCAGAGATTCAGTAATCCAGTAACAAGAGGAGGAATATCAAGAACATGGTGTAGTTTCATCATTAAAAAACGCTAGTGACTTCACATAATGCAGACGTTGTTTTCAACAATACATGTCTTTATATAAGTTGATGGGTGCGTAAAATGATAAAGTGTTTATAATGTTGCAATCCTACAATTTAAAATATGATTTCCTAGCTTTTGGTTTAATATATACAATTTATTTTATTTCTGGTTCACGCTGTCATTAAAAACATCGAAAAATGTTTATCAAAAATGTCTATACAGTTATATATATGGTAGAAAAAAAAACGTGTAAAGGAATTGCAACGAAACATAATGTATAACATTAAACACGGCAAGATTATTCAGATTCCTTCCGATCCCTATATCTTTAAAATTGTTTGTGTACTCATCACACACAAATTAACAAATCATTTTGGTTCATTTTGAAAATAAAAATACATTTATTAAATGCAATACGCAGCAAAACCTAACCCCAAAAAGTAAATTAAAATGTCACACAAAAAGGAAATTCTAGTCAAATCCTGATTTTCTTTATTTACGGAGCCATCAGAATATTTCTTGTGTTGCGATAATGATCTTGTTTGTATAAGTGCGCATCACTAAATTATATTTTCGTATCATGACGATGCTCATTGGGCGCTTGTCTTTTTTCTGAACTCCTTGTTTTCTGATGCATGTTTTTGATAAGCAACTTTCTAAACAACACAAAAAGAATTGGATCAAAAACAATATATAAAACTGTCATGCAAATGCTTTCAAAAGACATTTGTCTGCTTTCATAATATTAAACTGACAGCATGTCTACATTTAAAATGAAAATGAGTTTTGACAAATTCCACAGCGTGCAAAAAACGGTAATGAAAAATAACAGTAATTGTATCGACCGAAAAGATAATAACTTGTGACATGGTGAACTATATAATACACGTTTGCATAGCGTTTACAAACAGATGAATCTTGCAGTGTTCCTGCGTTATATTAGGTTGTTCAGTTATTGAGCAAAGTAATTATAATAACAGCAAAAACAAAAAAAATTGAATAAACAAATATAATTGCCAAACACTCAAAACAAAAGAATTTGCCAACAACACGTAGAGTAATTCAAACTGCTTTTCAATAACTTATGCTCATTACGCAATGCATTTACTTTAAAAGTAATAACTCAGCAAAATTTAAAAAAATTTCCTTATTGCTTCCGCCTGCAGCAGTTTAGTTGTTTTTTGTTTTTGTGAAATCCGTAATTACATCTATATTTTGCCCCATTTTTTTCAACAGCAGCTTGTTAACTTGTAATCAGATCAGAAATACAAACAAAGAGCAAAGTTGTATTGTGATGTGTAAAAGCATGCTCATGATATTTTTTGCGGGTAGTTGCCATGAACGTAGAGTTTCTCAGAAGTTTTGATAGTCTCTAATTAGTGAATATTTTCTTTCCAGTACAAGATCATCAAACGGTTTATTAACTAGTAAGAATATACAAATTTGGCACATTTGGCACAAAAATACATTTTGCGTTGTATATATTTTACAGAATTCGATTCTAATGGAAAAGTATAAAAAATAGACACAATGTTTTACCAACATATTTCATGCTTGCAAATCATGCCCACTAATGTTGTCTAGTAACATGCAAATATGCATAACAGAATTTATTTGCAAAAAACACCATTGGCTACAACATGGTGTTTCGTGACTCATAATAATCTTTCCACAGAATACACGGTTGGCATTTACTTGGTAGACACAAACTATAATATAACGCTGCTTGTCGCCGACACAAGCCAAAACAGTAAAACCATACGTCTATCGGGAAACTGTACACAATAAATATACCCAAATAAGAAAAACTTTCAAAACCAAAAAAAACTGACGATGCTAATGGTGTCTAGGTATTTTATTATAATGATGAATATAAACATGTCAAAAAGCCTTAACTTGAAATAAAGATCTTCTGTCATCAGTCAGTCAAATCATAGTAAAATTATTACAAAGATATTTATCAATCCTCGTGGTTCTATATATTAACCAAATTTATCTATCTATACCTATCTAGTCAATCAAAATAAATAATAAAAATTGATATTTTTGGTGAAAGAGGGATTCTGTTGGTGAATTGTTCTAAAACTAATTTACCATATTATTTTATTGCGTTTTTCATTTAAAAAAATAAGTTTTAGTATTTTATTGCATGCAAAGTAAGTAAATATATTCATTTTGGATTGATAATTTAATGCAATAACAGAATGATTGTTCATAACTATACATTTATCAAACACTTGTCTTTAATCTAATCAGGAGAATATGCATGTGAGTTAAAATGAAAACAAAAAAGAAAAAAGACCCCTTAAATCTTAATTAACATACTTATCATTAGCAAATAGGTAATTAGGTATACACAATGGAAACAAATCAAAAGATTTACAACAGACTTTTTGAAGGTATTGTGTTGCTGTTTTTTAATTACTCATTTGAATGCTTCTATGATTCTTAGTCCAGCTTTTGTGGTCGAGAGCAGATTCTTGGCCATTTGCTTGCAAATTGTCCTAACCGTTGCTCTACTTACACTCCTTGTATTTAGATTGCATCAACCATTTAAAATATTTTCTACATATATCGCGGTGTGTATTCCACAACTTGAAGAATTTGAGGGCTTGATCGTTTTTCAAAATAAAAATCCACGCGCTGAAGTTTAAAGGAAAAAGCTCGTAAAGTGCTTTAAGTACTTGAAATTCTCGCAAAAGGTCTTTGAGATAATGCCAAGAACTATCATAGACCGTAGCTTTTTTATTCCAACATCCAAAACTAAAAGATAATAATGGACACAACAATACAACGGAAGAAATATAATGCTGTTATTATCGTAAGTAGTGTCATTTGGACGTTGTTTTTTTTCTGCTTCAATACAATCAACAAATAATTTTCTGCTAAAAGCAGGTAAACAGTGTAGAGATACAGAAAAAAAGTTTTTTGAATCTCCTAATGCACTTTTAGCATTTATGAGAAATGCTATATAGGCGTCAAGGGTATTCCACGCAACTTTGACATCCAACAGAATATAAATGATGTCTCGAATACTACCACTTCGTCTGTTAACTTCGTATATGGTTGACGAAATATCCTCCAATTCATCAACCAGAGATGATTGCATACGGCTTCGATCAATTTGTGCAAATAGTATCTCCATCCAGTCTACAAATTTATCCGTCCCAATGTTTTTGATTTTTTGTCGCGTGTAGAGTAGGCTTTTAAAATATCTCGACCGATCAGACACCTCAATTCTAATTTCAAAAGAGCAAAATAAAAGATAAGATTATATTTTAGACAAAATGACACTAATCGTTTGGTTTTCAAAATTTCATACTCTCAAGATAAATATATATAAAGAAAGGAGGAGTATTACCTGGGTATGTATAATTTGTGACATTTCTTCTGATGACGATAAAGAGCTTGTTTTGTATTGAATCTCTTGCAACATTTATCTAACCGGCAACGCAAAAAGCGAACGAGTCTAAAAAGTGACCTTGTCATCATCCTAAAAGTATACATTTAGTTTAATAATATAATTATATGCTTTCTGCGGTTCCAAATTTACTATTTACTTTTACACTGAAACTTAATAAATGAATATGTTGGTTTTTTAAACAAATTGCAAATATTTAAACTTACTTTTGTTTCAGAATTCCAATGTAAAACAGTACTTTATATCGGTATGGATCGTTTTATTACTAGCTCAAGTTTGAAGAAGAAGATCTTTGGCATGCTGGCAAACTGTATAATCTTATGGCTCTTCCGCGAAAGAAGGGATGCCGTTAAAAGAGCGATACTTTAATTGTAAACAGATATATCATACACAATACGATTTTTTAGTTGCAACATAATGGTTTGTTACGATATGACATTATTATCTTTATTTGTATCCGTCCTCATGAAAATCTAAAAGTCTAAAACTATGTGAGTAAATAGGTAAGAAGAAGAAAAGCGTATAATATAATCAGATTGTTTCCGTTTTTCTAGATTAACCTAAATTTATCAGATTCTGAGCCCTTTAACAACAATACGATTGATACAGGTGACTTACGAATATAAAGGGTCCAGAGCACAACATAAATGTTGCCATGTTTTCGAGTACCGGTTCACCAAAAGTATTCTATACCTCACTCGCGAGGGATATGCAGGACTGTTAACCTGAAATTTGAATTAAATTCAATTTTAAATGCGTTCAATTCAATTTAATTCAATTCAAGCTGCGTATTTTGCAAAATTTTATGACGTTTTTGATGCGCAAACTTTAATGTAAGCAACTTTACCAGTAAAAGACCATATAAAGTACAAGATAAAATAAGATAATTTAATCGAGATTACAATTAAACATTTCTTTGATGTTATTTTCCAGTCGAAGCACTTATACTTTGCACATGAAAAAGAATTTGACAGAGCTGCAAACGCTAGGACCCCAAAAACAGTGATTTTATATATATTCTCCATAATAAGCATAGTATTAGGAGCAGTTTGGCTTAGAAAATTCAAGATGAGTTCTCAACTCAAGCCATGTGTGGCATAAGCTGACTAGATGGATGTCCCTGATACTTTTTTTATTTGTTTAATGCTCTCGAAATGTTCTTATAACGGTGACTCATGTTCTATATTTTTATATTGCCTATATTGAAGACCAAGGTATAGGAAGACAATGACAGCGACAGATACCGACACATACTTTAAATCAATCACCAAATTAACTACTCCATTTCACCCGCTCCGGAATTCCTGAACAGTTTTGATTTTTAAATCCTGTCAAAATAAGTTCCGTGATTGTAAAAATGGTTTCAGGAAACACGTACTTTAAACTCATGCAAGCAGACACGTCAGAGTTTGACGACTCACAACAAAGGAATGAGGATCTGCGATATTATTATTATTATTTGAAAAGAAAATCCAATATCTTCAAGCAGTTAATGTGAATTACAACGACAGCTTTCATCACTCAAATCCTCATTAACATGACAAAAGTAAGTAAACTTTGAATGTCAAACATTTTTGAGGGTGAATTGCAAGTATGTAATTCAAAGAATTTTTTCAAAACAAATTTTAATATCAATTGCGTTTTATTGTCAAAAAGTAATGAAAGAACGAAATAATAAATTTAGCAAATTTACTTCTTAACTCGGCTTGCGCTATCTGTTTCTACCTTATCATTTAGCGACTAAAGTAAATAAATAAAACAGAAGCAGATATCAACCTCCCCTTCTGTGATCTCGTTTACCAGTATGAGCAGTAAAATTGTTACACGGCATTGTGGTTGTACTGGTGGTGCATCTGGGGGTGTATGCCAGGTACCGAAGCGCCCCTAAATCAAATAGGCTAAATAAGTGAGAATCTGTATCAAATCAAACGCAGAATTTCATTTCGCATCTTGATAACAGTAAGTTTTTTAAATTTAAAAAAATTTACAATTTTCCGTTCATAAAAATCATTTGGGTCTAAAGAGTACTCGAAATGGGGGTTTCTGCACTCGTAGGTAATAAATGGAGAATCTTCTGCGGTGGAAATCAAAACACAAAAAAATGTATATTTATACATTTTCAGATAAAGAATTTAAATGCGCATCTTTGAATGTATAACAGCTTCCAATCAAATTATAATTACTTTCCGTTCGTTATACCTATTTTGACTTTTGACGTTGCTGGTAGAGCAATGGTGCAGATTTGCATGCAACAGGTAATGAAGGACTCCCTAACTAAACTAGGACTGATAAGGTCAGATTATGTACTGATTGTATGTCCCAAAATTTAATTCTGCATCTTTTAAGAGGTTTTTTTGTATAATTAAGTACACGTTCAAGACTTGTTGTTCGTTGGACTTATCTTGACGTTTGCGCCATCTACTAAATTTACATCTACTTTGCCTTCATTTGCACTTTCTCTGTGATGCAACAATAATAAGACGCACTTTTATCCGTTGTTTACTGAAAACTTGTCAACAACTGCAGCTTGCAGATTTAATCTGGCAGAGTATGCGAACAGTTGGTAATATTTGTGAATTCGGCGATAAATTGTGGACTTAATACCACAGAATTTGTGCTATTGAGAAAAATTACTTGTAAGCGCATATTCAATTACTCTTTTGTTTGTTTGTTTGCTCTCCATCGAGGTGTCAAATTGGGGTTAGTTGGAAGCATTTTCAATCATTGCACGATTATTTTGCAGCAGTAAGTCGTGGTGTATATGTTTCACATGATTGCGGATTTGAAAACCCATTATACAATTTCCTCACATGTTCCACAAACTTGCAAAGAGAGGTTATAAAATTTAAAGTAAACACTTGTAGAGATAATTATAGACGTCTACTGAAATATTAGGTTTTTGTTACAGGTTACACTGCGAAGCCGAAGTCTAATAGGTTTTGGATGGCGAAATAAAATTTGTTTTAATGAATCTTGGTCATTTATTGAGCTGTAAAAAGATTTTTATAAATAGCTTCACGATAAAAAGATATATTTACTATGGGTACATATGATTTGTCATGCAAATGTTTTGACTATGTATTTTTGTGGCGACTGGAACTTTTGTGATGTCAAAGTTGTGCTGAAAGTAAATGTTTGGTTTGTGATATTGTACAATTAAAAATGGGTATATGTATCGATTGCGTCAGGACAGACAAACAGACAGGAAGTCATTTGCATCTCTAATGTTGAAAGTGGAGGCATCATTGTTTGTTTGCTTCGATTGTTTTTATAAGATGGGTGGATGAAAGTTTTTATAACATTTAGATAAAGACTGTTTTTTCTTTACTTGAGTATTATAATATGCCTAACACCAATTGCAAGTAAGAAAACGAAGAGATAAAGGTGACGAACGAGAGCCTGGCCCAAAGGCTTTACGCAGAAAAGAGAATGAAATTAAGCGATTATTACATATCTTTAAAGTGTATAATATGCACGTGGTTTCGATGAAAGGATTTTTCCGGCTACTAAAAAAAGTTTCGCAAAATGTATCAGAATGCAAATTCTGTAAGTATTTTTTCAAACTAAAATTCTGAATCAAAGAATGAGTTTTTCAAACACGTTGGTTTTATCTTTAAAATATGATAATTTGAAGATACGGAACGCAACTACTGCGCGGTTTCATTACATTTTGCTTATGAGGCTATTTTACTGTACAAAGCTATATGGTTTTTAAAAGGTTATTCAACCGGACGTGCACTATAATAAGTTTCATTTCGAAAGTTACAGCATTGCAGCAAAACTATATGTGACGCCCCCGGAGATTATTATTATTTATATTTGTATTGGGTTTACAAATATAAAAATAAGCACAAAATTCTTGAGACAATAAAATTGAACTATAAAGAAAACGATTTAGACGACGAAGTTGAAGGTTAAAAAATGGGTCCGGTTGAAAACAAAATAACGACGGGATGCATGGTAATAACTGCTTTAAAATTTATAAGAATAGTTGAAGAATGTTAGGTAAAAGAGTCAAGGATACAGATATCTGTTGAGTTGTATCTTTTGAGGATGATATGTGTAAATGGGGGAATATTAATATGGGACTACGATATCAGGAAAAACGTATGCTTGAAAGTAGATATATAGCCGATAAAAAATCTTGACTTCATGCAGTTGAAGGATTCGTTAAAAGTGTAAGAAATATGGGTACTAAAAAAATCTACGGAAACAAAAGGCGATACAAAAATCCTGTTGCCATGTTTGAAGTGTATATTGAAATACTAGAGATAGGTTATTGCATTTTGGACTATTTTTTCTCCAGGTTCAGTTTTAATGCTCATGGATTTTTATACTAGAGGGTGTAGACGAATGGAGAGCGGAAAAATTAAGGGCTCGGATAAGTGATAAACTTGATTAGAAGCGTTTTGGCATTGCTGTCTCCTAGAAAATTTTTTAAAAGCTACTTGTCTTTTGTTTTTACTGAACATAGACTTATGGTTAGAACTTCTTTTGAAACATTTTGGGTAAATTGAGAATAATGGGCTTTTGTTGATGATCAGGCTCGTTGATGATTTGGATTAATATAAGAACATAAAGATATGCCCAATAACATAAAATGATAAAATGATTTTCCTTTTTTAGCAGTTTTAAATTTTTTATAATAAAAATAGTAAAATCCATATCACCGTTGCTATTCCGTTTTCTTTAATAAATCTCTTTAAAATTAAATCAAATGCATAAAATATTATCGTCGTCAGCTTGAGTTTCTAATTTTGTTTCTCTTTTATTCTAATTCGCATTTCCTTTGAATCCAAAATTCTGTAACAAAATGCATCTATTACTTTAAATAGTTCCTTCTCTCAAGTCTTAATTCATTATATCCAATTGGACACCTGGAAGGTCATCCCATTTTTAACATAGCCCGACAGCCACATAACAGTGGACATCAACCGCCAAGTATCATCCAGTTGCTGGAGGACCGGGACGCGGTCAGTCTCAAATCCAAAGATAAACTTCTGTGAGCATCCTTTAACCTTGCAGGAAAACAAGTCAACGTTTGAGCTTTCAGCATTGACGCAGGTGGTATTATGGATACTCGTACACGGTATTCAAATCCTTGGCACGATGGCTGAAACACCAGGTTCAAGGCCAGGTCCTCTGGGCCATTCTAAGGTGGGGAAAGTGGATAGGGTGCTGCTTTTGGTGGAGAAAGTAAAAGAACCACTGTTTAGCTGTTGGTTTAGGAAGAAAAACTGTACGTTGCAAAAACATTTGGTGGGACGGGGTTGAAACTGTTATTGGCGGAGAACTGTTGCTAAAATTTAGGAAAAAAATGCACGCTAATTATTATGAGACCCCATGAAATTAGGTCAGTAGAGATTTTTGCAAATTAAACTTTGAATGGTCTGACGTGAAGCAGTGTTAACCGTGGATATTTGAAACAAAATTTACCAAAATGTAGGACACACAGAGAACTACTGACTGGAGTTTTTTGGCCGGAAACTACTTTACTGTGTCAAGATATTCCAATTTATTTTTCAAACCTCACAAATTTGCTTTTCAAAGTTTAAATCTGACAAATTTTATTTTTTAAGTACACAACATTTTCCCTGTTTACATAAAACACTAGTCATGTTTAACTTTGCTGGTCTTCGACCAACACATATTTAGATAGAATATACAGTTTTCCGTTACTAGCAGCAGCCACAAGCCCCGGAGGCGGCTCCGTTTGCTCGGCCTCCTGTGTTTGCTAGCCCCCAGGTGGCAGAGCAGAGTTTTTTAATCCCAATTTATCGTGCAAGATTTTACGACGGATTATTTGTCCAGAATTTAAAGTTGTTTCCGGCACTCAAAAATAAAATAAATTCATAGTTTCCATTGAGTGCAACACTTTATGCGTATCAAATGTAGATTTCATATTAAAGATCGAAATTCAGTCGAGGTAGAATCTAGGTGGGACAGAATGACGTTGGAAGTAAAGTCCAAGTAAAAATGGAGTCCAAGTAGAGGTAGAAAATTTTTAAATAAGAAAGTTGGAAGTAGAGTTCGCTGGAAACAAAGACATTTAAGGAAGCTACCGACCACGATAAATGAGCTAGCAACTTTGTAATTAGGATATTATTTTCACGTGATATTGCAAACATTGTTATTTTTTAAATGCATAATATTTATATTTTGATACACGGTGCAACATGGGTTCTGAAAAATGCAATGCAATTTCTGGGGCTGGCGTTGAATGAGCATTCATCAAATGAAATAACTGGTTTAATTAATTGGTGGGGGATTTATATAAACATCTTTTATTTATCATCGCAGTTTGCACAAAAAAACGTCAACTAGTGAGTATATAACACAGCTCAATAGAAAAAACATCTATCATAGTTTTTTCAAAGTGTTTGGTGTTGGCATTTTAGTAAAAATGCTGACACGTTTTTGACATTGTATTGAAACGTAAATATTGGGACATATTTATAACGACATAACTTTAAAGCGTGTTTGCTGCCACGTACTATTACCTCACCTTTGGTATTTTATGTTCGTCGCATGCCTAAAACAATAGTTGGTAACAAAAAGTACAATTATATACGGTTTCACGGTGAATAGCAAAAATCGTCAGTTGACTTTGCTCAAAGTATTTTGCGCAAATCATAGTGCTTCATTGTTCAACATCGCTTCAGACTACTATGAACCACTATTATGTTATATATTATACACTTTTTGGAAGACATATTCACGATCGTATGGAAAAACAATATTTGATTGAAAACGTAGTTGCGTTGTAGTAGCTGGTAGCCAGGGAAGTAGTAGCATCTTGAAATACTCCCTTTAACTATACGTCCAACTTTTCTCATCTTATAGTCAATGACAGTTGATATCGTTGGGTACCGATATAAGTTTTTTTGTGCTGCTTTTGTATGTATTTGAGTTAACCAAAAAGTTAATACATTAATTATAACGAATAACACTCGCCTTTAAAGCAAATTTTTAATTTATGATTTTTACAAGCCTGAATAATGCTCCTAGAGAAGCTCGGCTGATAACGACAACCTATTTGAAAGTTGAGAAGTTTTTGCAAACGTCATTTACATATTAGTAAGAAGAAAATGTCAGTTTCAAATTGAGTTATTTCAATGCAATAGTTGTGAAAAAATATCGCTACATGATGATTTTAAAAGATGTCTTTATTAACCTCCTACTCCTTAGTTTGCAAAACGGGGGAAGCGTGCATCAACAATTAAATTTAATATGATAAGCATGGCAACGGAATAGCATAGTCTGAAAACGAATTAGTTAAAATGTAAATTCCAAACCTGAATATAATATATTATATATTTTGTTTTGCAACATTTTAGCTTAATGGCAAATTTTGTTTGAGAACAAAATCATCAAGAGACTATTTTTGTTCAAATAACCGGTCTAATAAAAACTCTTGCCTTTTTAAACCCACTTAACAAAGAAACAAAATTGGTTGCTTGTCAAATAATTGGCTTCAATGAAAACCAAGTCCTATGAAAACGACCTATAGTATTTTGTATCAGTTTTTACTAGTTGCAGATATAATACATGCACGTACTTAAAACTCAATATGATAAATCTTGTCATGTTGATGTCAACTAAGTGGAACACATAATAATACACATAAAACTGACTTGCTTTTCATGCTTCGCCGTTTGTATTTTTGTGGCAGTGAAACTGGTTACTCACTAATTTTTAACAGATAAAAAGAACAACGGCACCAAGCTTGAAGCAAATTTAAAATAAAATTAGTAGCTTTTCAGTCGTCTCTTCAGTCTTAAATTAAAAGTAGGCATCATGAATTATTCGTTTGCAGGTAAAAAAGTGCTTATCACCGGTGGAACTCAAGTTGTTGGTCGAGCAGTAGTTCAAAAATTTCATGACGACGGCGCCCTAGTTTTTACTGTCGCCAGAAGCAGAATCAAAAAATTAAGAAAAGAATTGCCAAATGTAAGAGCAAAGGTCCTGGATATATCTGATTGGGAAGAAACCAATAAAACTCAGGCGTCATTTGGAGTGATGGACCGTCTAGTAAATAATGCAGCCATTGTGGAATACAAAACATTTCTTGAGATTACAAAAGAAAGTGGGTTAAGGCGAGTTTTTTGTTTTAAATTTGAAAGTATTTAATGAAAATTTTATTAAAAATATTTTTGTTTTAAAGAAATTTTGACGTGAATGTTTTGGGAACTGTAAATGTGACCCAGATAGTTGCAAAATAAATGATAGCTGCAGGTCGAGAAGGCAGTGTTGTCGATATATCGCCACTTGTAAGCAATTTACTGTCAATTGGAACCGGAAGCCCCTAACGAACCGAGTAATTAGTTTTTAAATAATTTATTTTGCCAGTCATCAAGGGTGGCAATACCACTACGAGGTGTGTCCATGTACGGTGCAAGTAAAGCGGCCCTGGAAAATCTCACAAAATCCATGGCACTAGAATTGGGAGAATATAAAATTCGTGTAAACTGCATCACACTTAGAATGGTGGACACTCCGCAGCTAAATGAGAAGCCTGAACATGTTGCTGATGTGGCGTTGGAGTTAACCGAGGATTTTGTGAGCAATCGACTAATTAACAAGCGGCGGATGAAACCAGATGAAGTTGTGGATTTGGTCATGTTTCTTCTGAGTCCATTGGCGGGGGACATGATTTTGGGGGAAAGTGTGGCGCTGGATAGGGAAGATTGACATTTTAATTTGGATTGCAATGATCAGATTTATAATAGTATTATGGGAGGCGGCAAGATAGACTAAAATATTTGGTATCTCAACTTGCCCCAAGTTTTTAAATAAATTAGGTCCAGACTTCTAATAGCTTTGATTTGCTGTTAATAAAAAAGGTGCCATTTTTGTTGCAATTGAACTGATAATTATAAAATATTTTACATGACAAAACAAGAAGGAAAAGTATCTAATTTGTAAAACTGGTTTTAATAAAACAAATGCTAGAAAAAACATTTGTAATTTTTCTAATTTCAATGTTATAACTACATTTATATTCGCTAATTGTTAAAGAAATGGATTTTATTTCATACCACAATTAATTTATTTATTATTTTCGAAAATAACTTATGTTCCTAACTTACTTTTTTTAAACTGGAAACCACTGAAAACTAAACTAACCGCAATTTCTGCAAATAATATCATAACTTGCTTGAATATTGGCAAATTGAAAAAAACACGAAAAATACCTCATTAAAATTTAAGTTTCATGCATT
>JAQFYG010001406.1:0-19135 GCA_034694325.1 Entomobrya corticalis | reverse complement strand
AAATAAACAGAGAAAACTACCAAGCAGTGTAGCATGAATAGGCACAAAGGTAGTGTGCAAGTGCTATTATATTTTTACGTGTGAGAAACAACAAAGTTGGGGGAAGGAAGCACAGAAAATTCAGTGTAAAAAAGGAGAAACACACAGCTACCTATTTTGCATAAAGCATTTTATACAACTACTCTGTAATAATTACCCTTTGTTAATAGTGTTTCATACTTTTAATGAGAATAAATGATAAAAATAGGCGAGAGGAAAAACTCAAGCAAGTAAGTTTACTCTCCACTGAATCTGGTCAGCCACACGTTGCTACCAAATGAGCGAGTGGCGAGTTTTCATGAGAACTTTTTCATAATATCCTTATGTCCGACTATTTCGTGTTGTTATTCCCTATAAGCAGCGAGCCACTCACTGTCATCGTTCTCCCGTTTTAATGTCATCGTAGAATATATAGAAAATGCGGACATATAGGGAATAAAAATGCAAGTACGGTTTGTTTCCTTCATCGTCATTAAAACAATATAAGAAAAAAGTAAAAGAGACTCAGAGATTGAAACAAAGTACATGAGTAAGGGAGAAAACAGTTGATGTGAAGGGCGCACTGTTACATTTCCATCTACTCCATCTATTGTTGTGCAATAGCCAGCAAGAAAAAGGGCCACGCGGATGGTGATCATGAACATAAAAGAATCATACATGTCGTTTCGTTCTCTCCTCGGTGACTGAAGGTGTTGTTACTGTGGCAAGTGAAACGTTATAATAATAGCGTGGTTTTTATCTCGTGTTTTATGAGGCTTGTCAATCTCTACTTGGGTAATTACACTTGCTATATACAAGTACTCCTTTAACTGGTGCGGGGAAGCAAACAAGAGTAATCATTTCTCTTCACTTTAGATTGTCCGTTCTAAAAAGACTACTTTTTAATGATAAAATAAATAGTATACGAAAGGACATAAAGGAGAACAATATCTTGTCTGACTGCTACAGAAAAGAGACTCCAGACTAGAAACACCTCCAGTGAAAGTGTCAGAGATCTTATTTAATTTGACGTGTGCACGAGTTTGCCCGTGAAAAAATTGGCAACGTGTCAGCAGGAATTTGTTGGAAAAACAGAAAGTAGCGCATCTTTAAAAGGTACTATTTATTCTCATTACATATTTGTATAATAAAATAATATATTAATAACATCCAATGGAACCAAAGTACTAAATCAGTAAACCCAAAATGATTAAGGCAAATTGAGAAACAGCGTTCAACAAATTATGTTTTTACTGCTTCACTTAAGTTCAGCACAATTTACTTTGCCAATTTTTCTAAAAAAGTACTACCAATTAGTGGGAAACGGCGCATGTCAATGTCAATTTTATTGAGAAAAATAGTAACATGTTTATTGATTTTTATGATGGAGAAAATCCGCAAAAGTAATTTCGTTTTTCATGCCCATGTGATGCAAAAAAATCTGGTAAATATTTTACATTCTTTCCCTGTTACACTCATTCCTCCGTACTAGATACTCACTTCCTCCTTTTTCGTTTCCTTCCACTATCTGTTTTTATATAGCTTATATTATAGTTTGACTTTGAACTCTCCAATTTTCATGGTTCACGCACCACTACACTACAAACTCACTCGTTATGATGACTCCACTTTTTCCACAATTTGCTTCGTCTCAGGGGGAAATCTGTAAAAAAACCTGCTGAGAGGATTTTCGTTAGTCCACTATATTTAAAATAAGATCGCATTACATGACACATAAGTATTGCATATTATATCAGATCAGCCTTGTTGTGATTTTCTTGTAATCTTGAAAAAAAGTAATCTTGACTTTCTGCGTTGTCCATAAACACACAACACATACACGCATATAAATAAACAAAATAAATAAATTATTGCTCCCAAGAAAGTTCTTCACACTCTCTCGCGAAGAAGCCTGTTCTCAGACAACTTGCAAGTTGCAAGTTTTGCAAAGCCAGGTTGTTTATTTCCATTTCTTTCGCCAAATGAAGGAACATAAGAGCTCTGAGCATGAAATCTCTTGCTTTCGTTCGCAGTTTCTTTAGAATTTATTGAGAAGGAGGAGGTAAGGAAACTTGAAAAATGCATAAATGAAGACTCAGTAATGTCCCATGACTTTATTACTTTATCAACCATGTAATGACTTTACATATTGTGGGCACGTTGACGAGTAATAGCAAGTTTAAGTACGTTTGCATAAAAAAATAATTTGTGTGCATCCCATCCCAAGTGTAACCACTTTCTACTTACTTAATAAAAATAGTTCTGGATGTGCATAAACCTCATAAACGTTACCTGAAAAGTCAGAAAAGTAGTATCGTTTGACAAAAAAGCAAAGCAGTCAAGTTTGTTTTTTTTTTCGCGAAAAATGGGGACCATGGCACCACTAAGTCGTGTTCTACAGCACAACAGTCAACAGCACTATCGTTTATTGCTCTTATTTACCTACCTGACCGAAAGCGTGAAAAGTTGACGGAACTGATTTGTATTTGCTTATTTTTTTGGCACTTACACATACCACCAACATTTCATCCACAAAATCACGAATGCAAGAAATATTTGGTCACAATATTTGCTATACTATGCCTGATACATGAGCAAGATTAGAGGGTAAAGCAGCCTCTTCGCCTGCCATCATCGTCATCCGTTTTTTCTCTGATATTCGGAGTCTCCACTAGTGCCGACTGAATTGAATGAAAACTTTTCATCTCTCATGTAAACATGGCGTGTTTTACTTTTTCGTGTGAAAGGAAAAGCAACAAAGTTAGAAGAAACCAGCAAAAGAAAACGTTGCAGCGAAAAAGTCGTTGCTGCTATCGCATATATTAAATTATAATCATCACCACCATCGAAAACACTGGTATTCTCATCCGTCAGTAAACTCTTTATTCATTTTCGTATCCATCCGCAAATTATCCTTCCTATTCAGCTCATCATCATCGTATTTATCTTTTTTCTTTTGTGGGTATACACACATGCCACTCATTATCATTTTCATTACTAATTAGTTTTAAGCGATCCCAGGCATGCAAAGCAAAATGAGAATCTCTTATCGCACACTGCTCTTCAATAAATCCATTGCATAACCGGCTAAAGCCTTCCATGTAGGTAGGTTCTTGTGATTGTATGCCATGTGCATATTCAATATTATCTCACCACCAGCCACTTAGAATGTGACCATATTAGTGCGAAATCTAAGTGTGCTGTGTTAGCATGATAATTATTATATTAACCATATAAAAATTTAAACAACTAAGCAATTTTTTCTCTTACTTTTTATCATTTTGTAAAATTTATCCGAATGACTTGCACATGAACTGTTTAATTTCAAGTAGCCTTCACTGGAATTGATTACAATTTACAAGGTATGTAGATAGGTAAAGCAAGGTATAGAGTTTTGTTGGCAAAATGTTTCTTTTTTTCTTCATCTTCACTGCATGATCATTAAAAACTGTACGCTTTAATATTTAAATAAGAGGTCATTAAAATAACGAATGTCTTTTTTTGCACAAAACAAAGCGTGCAAACAACAGTGCACAACCTTCGTATATGATGTGAAATGCGAATGTTTAAAGCTCTCGCTGAAATCTCAACGGACGATGATAATATTATATGGTTGGTTGGCCGGTTGTTTGCTTTTTGAGTGCGACTTGTCCTCGTGTGACCATGGCTGCAATCAAAGTGAGCAAGCAAAAACATAACTCAAGTCAAATATAAGAGAAGCGGAGCCGCAAAAACGAGAAGTTGGAATTCTGATAAAAGAGTTTTGCTTTCAAGATGAATACCTATAGTCACTAGTCAGCTCAACTCTTATTTAGTTTGGCTCTTTGACTTGAAAAGAAGCTGGAGTGAAAAGATGACGACAAACAAACAAACTCCATTTGCATATGATTTCGATGAGCCAGCAAGTCTGCCATCACCGCCACTGCTGCTCTTGCCGTGGTGAGAGAATCATTGTTGTTATTCTTGACGATCATTCGTATCGTCTTGAGTGGCAGTGTTTTGTATAAAAAAGAAAATCTTGCCTGGAGCGACAAGTCATATAAAAAGGTAGTTTTTTTTGGCTGTTACAATGAATCGTGTAAATGTATGTGTACTACTTTATTACAAGGCTGCTGGCATGTGGGAATAAAAAACATATGCTTAGCATAATTTATACATGCCTTCCAGTATCCATGTGTCATGGCAATTGTTAGTTTCTCTTTGAAAATAATGGTCATAGTCGTGAAGTAGTCATTTTGGAATAATTGTTGTTATTGGTCTTGCGTTACTTATGCTAATTTTTTATAGAATGTAAAACCGAGGCAATTATATAGTTTTTTTTTGCGTTTTCCTTCATTTAAACTGCAAATATGTTTTTGCAAAACTTAATGAAGTCGTATAATTCAATTGCGTTTCGTACATGATATTTTTTTATTGTATTTTAGAACTAACAAGTAAAATAATTAGCTAGAGTTGCATTTTTACTATTATCCAATAAGACATGTGTAAATTAATACCATAATATCTTCAACCTTAGCTTTAATAGCTGCCGAAAAAGAAGGAAAAATATGGTAGTACGTAAATGATGACTTCATTTTGATAACATTTATTCGTTATCAAAGTACTTATCATTCCCTTCTTGACTTTAAATGTTAAATTTCTGTCAGCAGGTTTAACTTTTGCTTGTACCTAATAAATCACTATTCTTTAAAAGTTCGTTTAAAAATCAAATCGGTATAAAGTATTGCATTCATAAAGTTCAACGTTCATGTCGCTGATGACGATGACTGACACGTGAAAGGTGTATATATTTCCATAAGTCACACGGGATGGGAGCGTTTGAGTTTGATATAACATGATATGGTGTTTTAGTGTATAGATTTAACACTGTAGGTATTTACCTTTATATACTATACAGCAATAGTAATATAGTATCGATAGTTCATGCTAAAAACATAAATAAAAAGGGAAAGGCCGGATCCAGCAAAAGGGATTGACGGTGGACGACAGGAGAATGTCATGCTGCTGTTGTATAGTTGAATTTGATTTTGCTACTCACTTTGTAATTCATTTTTAATCGGGCTTTGATTAATGCACAATGAGATTTCCCAACCCATCCCTATAATACAATTTTAATAAGAGCTTGGAGAAAAAAATGCGACAATACTGAATGCAGACAATAGCTCAACACAAACATACTGTACATGATTTCGATTAAGTGCTGCAAGCTTGACGAAAGCAATTTATGCGGATGGATGCTCGCCGATATGCTACGGTGATGCGCTCATCATTATCTTGAAAGTCATAAATATTTGTGCATGTCTTAAATGGGCAATCACATGTCAAAATAATAATGTTGATTCTTTTTGTACCTCTTTTGAGAGGAAGAAAGTTCATTTATTGTTAGGATAATTTTATCTGTTTAATCATAAAACTTTACATCGCAGAGATGAGTTAGATTTTGCCATTATGAGTTGTCCATAAATATGATGGTGATGAGTGATGATCATGTTGATGATGCTCGTGGCCAAGATAGTACTTAACTCACACTCACACAATATTTATTATTGATCTTTGCTCAATACGCTGACAAAACAAGCTGTATGGAACAGATAAAACATATCGAGACTAATATAATGCCATGTTTACGTGTAATTTAGTGTAAGGCAAATAATGCAAGAGCGAATGCACGTAGTTCCTCCCTCCCATCCAGCGAAGACGAGGAACATAAGAGACACTTCGATGATAACAAATAAATGGACCAGACAAAAGCGTATAGTATAACCCTAACCTATAATTCCATGAATGATTTTCCTTTGTTTTCAATTCATTATTAGGTACTTTTGTATATTTATCAGAGAGCCCTTTTGTGTATTCTTAACACTGGTTGTTCTTGCATACGGGCGACGGGTAATTGTTCACTACCCTGTCATCATTTATTATTAATTGTGTATGCACAATATTTGACATCAGATATATTGTTGTTTTTTACAACCACAAAAAGTTATTCAGATATCAATTATCAAGGATTTACAAAAGCAATTTATACTGATAATATTGTTTCGCGACTACAAAAAATATTAGCGAAAACATTATTTCATTGGCGTTTTAGGAAAAAATATATTATTACTTGTTGTGCGTTTATCAAATGTGAATAGAGAGGCTAAAAGGGGGAAAAAAGAATGCACCTTTTTATAGTATATTTTTGCTGCTATGTAACTACATATTTATGTTTTACTCATCTAACTAGGCAATTTCCAGTTTCATATTCATGATTAAGATAGAGTATCTCACCACACAACAGGTAAAAAGATAATTGGTATCTTCAGGTTGATTTCTATGATCAATGATCTAATGCATAGGTCCAGTGGTCAAATTACGTGTTCGTAGGTACAAATGATAAAGCCTGGAAAAGTGGAAAAAGACTGGGTATATCTATTATTATTGACTCTCTCCTCTCTATCTATCTTCCCATTACAAAAAAGCTTGAATTTTATTAATATCGGGGTGTTTTAGGAGATAGTGTGTTATTACAGATTGCGGTAGTTATTACTTCTTGATTTAATCCATTTGTCTATCCGTCGAACATACATTTTAGCCATGTTTATATAACTACAAGCCATATTCGTTGGTATAGTGCTGCACTGAACGATCAGATAATACATTCATGATGGATATGATGATTATATGGTCCAAAACTTCTCATCTGATTTGAACTAAGTTTGAATGAAAACACAAGTTATTATGAAACAAAGCAAGCAGGATTAAGCAAAAGGACTCTGCCTAAGCGTTTATATCAGGACTGCGGAGCACTGAAACAATAGAATAATCGTTTAAATATAATGGCGCAGATTCCATTGTTACGTGTTCTTCTATCCTGTTCTCCAGTTCTCCTGTTCTTGTGGATAGTGTTAGATGTGTTAAATTAATATATTATCCTGTGATAGAGACATCCCATCGTCAATGAATTTATTGCAAAAAACCTTCCAGATCATGGTATTTGTAATGCATATTGACCTATAATCGTACTTACAGGCTAAGAACTATAACTTATCTGCAAGAAACTTTTATATGATAACACAATATTTTTACCATAATAACATAAGCGAAAATTTAATAATGATCATAAATTAATAAACTTTTATTAAATACAATATACTACTTTAAAAGAGTAGATGTGGATAAGTAATAGTTAATAGTATTAAAAGTACAAAAAACATCATTGTTTTTGCTCCTCATTTATCATCTTTCATCACGATCGGCGTTCACATAGTGACCATATCATTACATCACGTCATCCATAGTCTTATCATTCTATACAACACGAATAATAATGCCTCAAAGGCTCATAATAAATCGGCAAAATAATTCAAGTTCTTGCACTAGGCATAGCGTTGCATCATTTTTGTTGTGAACATTTAATTTTTAATCAACAAAATTTGCTATCTTTTTACCTATCAACATTACATTCCAGGCATGAAAACTTTCCCAATTACAAGATCCCACCATGACATCATAACTATACCACCTTTCTCATCATGTTTTTATTCCTCTGGCACTACCCCTATTCGATTTGAGTAATATATAATCGTGTTTAAAATTTATTAATCTATTTAAGTTTTTGTTTAGTAAAAAGAACAACAAAAATCACTTTCTTTTAGTGAGTGTCTAACTAAATTTAATATATATACCTCTTACTATTACTAAATCATATTAACTGTATGTGTGTCTGATTTCTTTTTCAATTAATGCATACTCATTGGCACTTAATCTCCACTGCCCCTTCACCACTTCACTGGATTGAAGATAACCTCACTGCTACTACCACACAGCAAGCAACGTCACAACCGCATCAACTTCCATCAATTAGCGTCAGATATCAAAAGAGCACTCAGCCCTATAATATGCTATGAGAACTATAACAAATCAAAACAACTCATCCTCTGGCCTATCTGCTCCTTCGTGTCAATATCATTTTGCAGAAGTTCCCTTCTTGTAATAAACATTTGGTCAATCCCACCCGACCACAAAGAAACTTTTTATAAATACTTTGCTCTACATTTTGTGCACGTACCTATTAACAAACTTTCCAGGGAAAAAAGTTTAACTTCTTGTTAGTGATACTCCCGGTTTAACAAAGAGTTGAGTTCATAGTATGCATGTATGTGCCATGAACAAGCACCTAAATTGTTATGATGCAATGTCTGGAGTCGCCGCCAATACTGTGGTCACAATCATGTATATGCATCCCCTTGTTCACCGTCGTCGCCTTCTTTTCTACTTCTTCCACAAATAATAGCTTCCACTCTCTTCTAATCCTCGATTCTTCGAGCAAAAGTAAAGCAAACATCTCACTTTTCTTTTAGTTGTTTGGAATGGGGATGGATCGATAAGAGAAACATAATGTTTTCCTTGTACTAGGACATGACTCGTAGCATTAAATAAAAGCGTAACATGAGTCAAGTGAAGTGAAGAGAAAGACAGTAAAAAGGCTTCCGTTGATACTAGTTACTAGTTACATGAGTTGGAATTGAAACATATGAAAAGAAAACGTCAAAAGTAGCAGTAATGTGCAATGTCGACTGTTCGTCTGAAGTAACTAGTACAAGCAATAAAATGTACGCCTATTCATCATGCAATGTCGTTATTTCACATGTCCTTTTCGAATAACTTAGTACTTTGGCTCAACTCTTGCACAATTTTTATCGCTGATGTTGCAGAGCCCCAAATTTGTAAAGAAGACCACATCATCAATTGCCTAAATGATACACTCAAATTAAAACGTATGGAGAACCACAAATCAACGTGATTTCTTAACTCTTTTTGTTGACCAATCAAGTTCTCTTTTGCTACTTTTGAATTAAACAAACACTTTTGAAAATTGACCACCATCGTCTCTAGGCATCACAAATTCCCATTTCATTCATCTTGTTCTTCCTCAATACCATTTTCTAAACTTTTACAAATGCAATGAAACTGTAAAATCATAAAAGTTTTACAAAAAAATCAAAAACAAATAATGCTACGTTAACGGCAATAATAATAACAATGCAATGCTAAAATCTGCCCGTTTCCTTCTTCTGTGATATTCATAGCCTGCTACTTGCTAAAAGCTGCAATACAATAGACATGTTTTTTATTGCGACTCGTGTAGTAAACAGTAAAATAGCTTGACTGAAACGTGCCGTTTGTTGTTGTTCCTGTCGATGTTGACGGAGACGTCGAGCAAGGATGACGTTACATTGACTTGACATTTTCTATACAATCACAATACTGCCAACAAGTCAAGTCGGTAAAACAAAAGTATGCAATAAATGTACTGACGCCAGTGCTTATTTCAGAAAGTGACTTATTTTTTCTAATATTCTTACTAAAAATACATGCTAATAAGCTGTAAGTATTTCGTGCATTAAGACAAAAATATAGAAAGTTGCATTGGTATTTTGGTATGAAAATACATTGTTTCTTTCCAATTGAATTAGATTAGAACACCGCTTCTTATTGTGACATGTATGACATTGATCCTATGATACACAATCCATGAATAACTAACGCGAACATAAGAATACTAGCACTAAACACCAAGACATTCGAAATATCTGAGCAGGAGAAACTATTGCATTGCAACGTCGTCGTAATCGCATTCCATCAAGACAAAAAACATCAGAATCTTGTCAACTTCATCATTACAAAAATCTTAATCCAACTGAATACTGCCCAGCCAATTGTGCTACAGCTTACTGACGACCACTGTGAGTGTAAATATTTTGGCTGGATTCAATGGAACAAAGAAAAAAAGCGTTTCATCTTGATTTTTTCTTGTGCCTGTAATATTGTCCATCTAGTTTAGCATTTATTCTAATGAACTAATGGCAAGAATAGGAAAAGTACGCAGCTTAAATGGAAATGGACTTTCATTAAAGTTAGCAGGGATTTTGTGACTGAATTTAGTTTAATCAAGTGTATATTCATCACAAGTGAGATTTATCAAGAAGAACAAAGCAGTAAAATTATTGGTTTGGGTGTTAGTAGTTTTAACGATTATTTACCCTGACCCCACAACTTTCTACTTCCACTAATCAAGACCAACAAGACCGTCTTTTACTTCTACTTCGTTTCTTTAACAACTAGATAGTTTAGAATACCAGAATAACCTTTCACACTGAAAATACTACTCAATCCGATTGTCTATATTTTTCTCATCAACACTAGCTTACACTACTAAATATCGTCAAACATGGTCGACTGTACGTCTTGTACAAAACCTCCAATCAAGGTAATGCATTTGTTGAAAGCATTTCTTAATTAAAATTTAGTCATTCTACTTATTTGCTACATGCTGAAAAGACGTGAGAAGCCTTTGAAGTAGTTCAATGTAATTAAGTATATAAAAACTACACAATGTTTGTTCACTTTGTTGCTTTTGTGTTTTGGGGTAGTTTTATCGGTGGCTATTTTTTGTTTGCATGGTATTTGGGTTTTTGCTTGCTAACTGAAGAGATAAAAATCATTAATCGACAATGCTGATGGTTTTCGGTTTATGGTTATGGTAATGCTTCTGTTGGATGTTTTTATCTGTAGAAAAATGTAACGGAAGCTCATGTTTACTCGTATCGTTCCACTGGATCATTCTGAACACTGATCTTGACTTAGCAGGTTTATATCCACGACCCACGTTCCCTTCTTGGAAGACGATTCGATAGTAGACGACATTTAAAACGAGATGTTATTAGTCATCGTATGCACATGTTTTCTTTAGACCACACAAGACCAAACAGCCATAAGCACGAACTCGCAGATATAAAAGAGTGGAAAATTCGTCATCACATCATAGCGTTTTATGTAGATAATGCATAACATGGAGCAATTAGCTTCATGTCACGCCGTCATGTCTCATTTGTATAAACTCTCCGCACACGCATAAAGAAAAAGCCCATCAAAATACTAATAAATTTGACGCTTTTGCTCTTTTGCCATAATATTTTTGTTCCATGATAAAACTATAGCCATCATCGCATCGTGATAATATTATGCTGCTGTTGTCTCTTCCGGGATGTGTCCATTAGCTCGTAACTGTCATTTTCATGTTGACTTGTGACTTGAGATGAGTCAACGATGTAATAAGTTATAAACTATAAACCACGGCTTTAGTTAGTAGACCTTTAGCCATCTTCTCTTGCCATATTACTATTTCTATTGTTTTACACTTACGCGTTGTAGCAACAATATAATCCAGCGATAAAGACTTCCGATAAATGTAAAAGTACAAAATTCTCTTTAGTTTATGTAGTCTATAATGCTGTGACTTTGACTAAAGGCAATTAATGATAATGATTTCTGTGGATGAGTAAAATCTATTTTGACACAAGTACCCCACTCCGCACACTCTAATAATTACATATTTCAAAGTTGAGGGAGTACTTTTAGAGGCATATGGCTTTACTAGAAGAAACAATTTTTGTCGTAGAAATGCCATTTTTATCTAATCTTCGCATCAAGATGACACGAAAAATGATTACCGAAGTGACTTAGTATGAGTCATCCTTACAACGTCGTGACACCAGCAATAGTACAGATCAACAAGGAAGGAAAACATGCAACACAGATTCTTATGATATGTTTTTAGTTTTCATTCTTCTTCTCCCCCATCTCTTCATCCAAATTTTCTATTCTTCCCTCTCATTCTCCTTGGCATTTGCTGGAACATTATCGTTTTACGTTAAAGCCCTGCTGGCCTTTACATAAGTGGAGACCTTGAAATCTCTTGCTTATGTAGAGGTTTTCACTCTTACTACCTCGTTTTTTATGCATCAGCATTTCTCACACTATTTGCTTATTAGTGCATAAAATAAGCAAAAAAATACTGTGTGGTCCTTCATAACTTAAGCGCACTAACAAATATATAAATCTCTTTTTGTCATTACATTGACGTGTGATGATGATATATTATGTTCTGGTCTACTCCATGAATATGATGGCTTAATGATAGCAAAAAATGTTTTAATACAACCTTCATAACTTTTTTCTTTTTGATATCGTGTGTGTGGTGGTGTGTGATGTTTGACGTTGTTATTATTAGTTACGTGATAACCAACGACATGAGATATTGAATGATACTTGACGGAGGTGATGATGATGCATGATTCTTGTAGCTCAACTGCCTGCCAATGCTAAATCTCGTCAATTTTCACATATTTTGCAACTTTATATCTCATCTGCATACTACATCATTCATAATACTTGATGCCATGTACCGATAAATAAAATGTCCTTTAAATCACGTCCACGTCCTACAGTTTTGCATGAATTCTATTATCAGAGCAGAAAGCAGAATAAATGATTTTTAGTCATTTATGCTTTTTTAATCAGAACCACCTGCTTCCTTTGGTCTAATCTGGTGTGCTAGTAAGTTGGTATAAACATATTTTTTCAGTACTGGGCTGTGGTCAATAACCAAAGTTAGTTTATAAGCTCAGCGAATCTGTAACAAATATCTATTCATGACATTGTGTTCCACACCAATAACCACAATCTACGTCAAGTTTTAACACGCTGATGATATAAAAACGGCTTCTCTAACAAGGCACTTGATCATCGTAACATGTCATTACCGTTTTCATGTGCTTTGCTATTCATCATCATCAATCATGTATTCATCCTTTTTGCAAAGGGTCAGCAGATTACACTTATAGATATTTAACTATAAACAACAAGAATTTTCTTTTTTAAACAGAAATTTAATGTCATTCACTATCTAAATTCTAAATATACATCGTGTCGTGTAAGAGGTCAATGAAAATACCTGCAAAATGTAAATGATGAACAATGAAAAAGCTTTACCTACGTAAACATCTCTCAAATTTTCATCAGATGTACAGACATGATATTTTTATAAAGTACTATTAAAAGTACAATGAGTTGTTGTGGTGGTGTGACTATGGACTAGACATTTTAAAGCTCATTTGATTTTGTTGACTGATTTTTTTCCACAACGCCCAATTTACTGCAACCATACTCCAAATTTGCAGCGATTTGTATATTTTTATGATTGTGCATGATTACTAACAATAAGGTTTATGCACTGGTAAAAAATCAAACGTCTGAGATCAAGTGAAGTGCACATTTTTAATCACTTACGACTCCCTGCTGCTACATTATTATGCAATGAAACAATATGAAAAAAGGGTTACGCATTTTTTTGTTTCAAGTTTTCAAAGCATGCGTATATTTATGTTATGCATTAAAATTCAAAACGTGCTAACACGGTCACGGTACTTTATTGCTTTTATTAATAGTATTTAAAAGTGCATCTCAGTCTCAGAGTCAAAAGATGGTTTTACTTTCTGACGAAAGTGAGCCTACTCATTGTTGCACTGATCACTGTTTCTTTGGCATTTGAACTCCATTTAGGAGGTGTTACTCTCAAGCACTTGCCTATGAGTAATTATACATCTAATAATAATACCGATTTGAGCAACAGCAATAAGGTTATTAATACATAATTAAGATTATGTAAAAATTAACATTACATTTCACTGTCTACTTTTTCATGCATACAGTGTGTAATTAAGGAGCATCTTTTTTTCTTTTGCACAATACCAATAATACGTAACATTACGCCTGCTTCGAAATGAAAGTGTTTCTATAAATCGTTTGCGTCGATATAATGAACTTTAATTATTGATGATTGTCCGGGGAGGGGCTAAAACAAGAACATATTGCCAGCGAGTGGTGTAGGAGGAGGCACCCCATGTGCGCCTCATCAGATCCTGCAACGGCAACCAAATAACCAGCTCAAGTGACCTTTCAGTAAGTGCCATTTTTGTTCCTATTTTAGGAGCAATTAAAAAAGCTAAAAATAAAGATGGAATGCACATATAGTAAAGGCAATATTGATTTTACTCTGATAGAATTCCTCTCCAACAATTAAACATTTATTAACTTTAATTGCAGTAACTTTGAACATGCTAATTTACTAGCAAGTAAATAATTTGAAATTTGATACGATTTTTTATAAAGTTTACTGGTTTATCTTCATGGCGACAGAAAACCGCAATATATGTACAAGTTTAAAATGTATCAAAATTCAAAGTTCAACCAAAAATGAAATTTTGTCTATATCTTGCTTGTTTAAACTAACTAACAGTTAGTCATTTAAAAATAGTAATGTAATCATTACTTTATTGCCTATCAACACAAGTTGTAGACTTCGAATATTGTCATACTCAAAGCATGTTTGTGTGCAGCACGTACCTACAATAAGCGAACTTTTCGTTCTTTAGATAACGTCTTTCTTGTCGGGATAGGAGCGCTTTTTAAATAAACATGCGGAAAATTGCAATTGTATGTACCTAGTCTCATTCACAATATTTTATGTAAGTTACTTTTTATTTTAATTGCATTGTTTTTTTCTAAATCTGCCTACCAAGAAACTAAACGTTTAACGATGATTATTATCTTTCTCTTTTTTACACCGCCTTGCACAATCCACATGCTTACCGTTGCCTATGGCCTCACAGATTCTTATTTTGATGTAAATATGCAAAGAAGTCGCAGCAGTGAACAAAGCATACGAGCTTAGCAATCAATAAAAAAGCAACAGCAAGTAGCGCTTGTGAATTGCAACGTGATGATGATCATAATAATGATAAAAATTGTTCGCCCATGCATGCACAGCATTATAAATTACATTTCAGTGGATAAGAACTGATAAACAATTTCCTAAAATAACAAAATTTAGTATGTTGTGATAATATTATGCAATAATTGTTTTATAGATAGAAATAAATGAGCAAATTTGGCGAACAGGAAAACTATAGAAAGAATTAACATGTGCTATGCTTAACTTCATTAAAATGTACTTTTTAACAAAGTTCAATGGCAATTGCTATAGTTTTATAAAATTGCACTGGTGTATTGGTCATTTTAGAGGGCCTGTGAGTATCTTTCGATCATTTCAATTATTCATTCATTTTTAATTGTCCCTTGCGATTTAAAGCATTTTTGTAGTTCTCAATGGCGAGATACGCGATTAGATAGTAAATCAATTATTAATTACTTAATTACTAGTAATAGTAATCATGGTTTTTGCCTTAAATTATACTGCTTGTGAATCACTAGTCTTTCAGTGGGCCTTGCCCTTTTGACACTAATCATAATTGTGTGTTCAAATATTTTTCATTATTTATTATTAGCACTGATCATTTTTATTTGACAAGTTCAAGTTTATTACTTCGTCTGAGATCGTAAGGCCAGATTATAGTCCTTTCAGTTCTTCTTCTCCATTTTTCATATCAATAAATGCTAGTATTTATGCACAAATATTGCATGTCTGTGTAATTAATATTTCCATTTTATTTTGAATACTTAATAATAAAAAGCTTTCCTCTGCACGAGAAAACTGTTCATATCGAATGATAAGAATACAAATTGTCACATAAGTTTAATTTATACTTATTCTTCACATCACTCTACTACACGTTTTGATAACTTTAATGGAAATTAAAATTAGCCATAGATAAATAAGAAACTGCAAAACTGCTTTAGCAAACAAAACGAGTGATGACCGTACTGAATATTTAGAAAATTAAACTCTCTTCAACCGTCATTCATGTAAGACATGTTTATTTTTATTCATTAGACTAGATACAAGACATACGTACATTTCACACTTAAAATATCGTTTTAACGTTTGCGTCTCACAAACTCACAAAGTAAAAATAATGTACGTCTTTATTTTTAATTAAGACAAATTGGTAGTTTCGGTTCATTTCTCGTTTAATAAACATCCATATCACTAATTTTAAAATGAAAATTTAACATTTACTAATTTATAGCTTTGTATTTGGATTACATGCTGTTATTTAAATTTTTAGAGCGATTAACAAAACGCAAGTGGCAGGTTACTTATTTTATGCTCACGATAATCATGATCGTAATTACTCCCATTGCGTTTAAGTTCAGAAGTAGATGTGCGCAGAACAGCATAAAGACTTTGCATGCAATATGACCATTACAATTTAAATTTTTGCTTCGATTTAATTTGTAATACCTACAAGATGCAACAATGACCTGAATGGACGCATTAAACATCACAATCGGCATGGAACAATGCGAAACACAAGCTTAACAGCTAATAAAAAATGTTTTCCTCTTCGCCTCTAAATATTTGACTACAAAACTAACTACTGAAACTAATGTTTATCTCTCTTTCTCTTTATAATTATCAATGCCGGCCGAGCTAAGCTTACTTGCTTAATCGCACCATATAGCTCTGAATACTTAATAATCACTGATAAAACGTTGGGCGAGAAAAATTACCAGACCAGTACAAATATTATCGTGAATATTTACTATATACCATTGTATTTATAATTTTATATTCATGATTGCGGGCACTGTAGCTACGTACATTTCATTCACAAATGGTTTATTCGTTAAAATGTTTAGTAATGTAAGCAAAAAATGGCCTCACTAATATCAAATTAGCATGTTACTGGATTCTGAGTTGACGTTGACACGTTGTAGTTACTTATATACCAAAATGTTGAAGTGAAGAACAGAAAATATTAGTTCCTTCCTCCCTTGGATGTAGATAAGCAAGCTTAACTTTGACGTGGAAAAATTCCTGCAATGCTACAATCTTGGTGGGCTTTAAGGCACCACTCTTTATATTATTGGAGTAACATTTTTAGGGACAATCTGTACAGTTTATATAACATTTCAAGTTTTCGAATTTGTAATTAAAAACAACTAACTAAACGGTAAATAGCAGCAATCGGAGTTATCGTTATGCATGTCATTAACGGATATGGCTGTTTTAATTACATAATTTTCATTGTTTTTGGAATGGCTGTAATATTGTGTATAAGCTTTTGACGTCCTTTTCTTTTTCAGGTTAGCCTATTCTACAGTTTTTGATTACCAGGTCGAATTGTTACAAGATTTTGTAGTGTGCTACTACTAATTATACTATACTTATAGTGATGATAGTAAGAATATTAAGTGGATTAAGAGTAAGGACTCATGTAGGTAGCTGAGTTCACATTAAATGCAGGTGCCACTAAGGTGGTCCGTCTTAGAAAATATTTCAATGATAAGTTTACCATTATTATTATTATAGTTTAATTTATAAAAGATATATCGTCACCTGGCGTGAAATTACTTCTTATAACTTTCTCACGTCTAATTACCCCTTTCAACTGAGATTTATCTTTTCAAAAAATAAATAATAAAAGAGTGAGATCAGTTTTGTACACAATGTAATAACAACGGTACAGGGGTATTTAATATGTTACAGCAATTGTTTTTATTTTTGTTGTTTGACGTATCGTTTGCTACAATCTTTTGACGTCGTTACATTCAATACTTATGACGAGTTTGTCTAAATATCGAAAACTTACCTAGTTCTTTTTTATTAAATATGGTACTTTGGTTAAAATTTCTGTATGTTAATTTGATTTATGGCGTGTTATAGTACCACAAACAAACACCTAAGAGGCATTCATTATTTATAAAATGTAAAATTTACAAAAATGTAAAAATATGTTCATTGGAGTTGCTGTATTATGAACTACTATTTGTTGTTAGGTCATACTAAATTTTAATTTGTTAGCCGGAGCCTAAGCAATTATTATGGACAAGGAGATTTTTAAAATAAAGCTGTAGTAATTGTATCAAATTATTCCGGTGATCCTGTTAAAACAAGAAATATTTTGTTCTTTACGAATGGACTTATATATTAATGTATTAGACTCAGAAAGACAAAAGATGTACCCCTTCATGCTTTCGATCATTAGCCGCTTGCTTCAGTTACAGCGTATGCAATCATAACATTGGATATATTATCCGAAAATCCATATTTTTTAACCAAAATTTTAAATCTTGATATTTTAAAATAAATATTTAGATATGATATCATCAAATAACCGATACATTTCGTAAAACGTCATTGAATATTACATACATATCGTAAATAGCTATACCTATTATGTGCATATGCAGTAGCAGTTGGAGCTGAACGACTTATCTTTTCACCAACTCGTCCTTCAAGGAACGGCACAACACCCACACACAACCTACCAATTAACTAACGATGAGCTTTCACGCAGTTAGTTGTTTGTCCTTCGAACGTGTCTGTTAAAAATCGCAATTTCACTAATATGCATAAATATCTAGGTACAAGCAAACTGTAGCTACCTCCAAATTATCTACAAACTAGTGGCAATTAAGTAGCAATGATAAATTGGAGTGACTTTGGCTTAATTATCAAACAAAGTGTAAATGTATTGAATACGATTCAGCGCCATCGCAGTGTAGCGTGTAAAGTTGCACGAATAAAACCAAAAGGCTCCTCTTTGCCTGCCCCTTTGCCTCCTCTTCAACTCCATGTTGTGCTGTCGCTCTTAATTGCCCTTCTCACTAACAATCACAGTCAATGCTCTAGTAGATATCTGAATTGACTTGATACTTGACTTTTAATGTTTAATGTTCTAATAAATGACGAGCAGATAACACCTTTAATTGATGACAAGCCTACCAAAAACTGCATTCAAGAATTTTGTAGAATTACATCAAATCTTATTTCTGGTCATACCACTATGCACTTAACTGTGCCCTGTGACCATTTCATTAAGACCTCCAGTAGGATTGAATGGGTATTAAATGCGGCAGAAATACTCAAGTTAAAAAGAATCATTACTACATAGTGCATTAATGAGTTTAGGCGAGTGTGCAGTTGTAAATGGTTGAAGGCATGGTTCTAGAATTTTCAGATAATTTAATTGCCGATACATTCATTGTTAGGTAGATAACATGAGCTTGGGTAAGCGTACAACCACAATTTGTGTGACTCTTTGATTCTACTTGTGAACCAAGTGTTGCAGAAGAGATACCTGTGAGTGTGAGTAATGAGTGATGTGGTTTGTCGTCAGTCGCATGTTACAATCGTTAATCGTAATTGCAATCATCAGCGCCATCGCAGCTCAATCAGTCTTGTTAATAGTGCTTCTTTCTACTTTGCATACATAAGACTACTACTCACGATCAGTAGGTTAGTATAATTTTCAATATAAAAGGTTGGCTTTTGTGGTTGTGTCAAAGTAAAACGAACTGTTTCTGACCTACCTTGGTTACACTT
>JAQFYG010001405.1:0-19137 GCA_034694325.1 Entomobrya corticalis | reverse complement strand
CCGAGAGCTACAGCAGGGGCCGTTGCTTAACCTAGCTAGGTAAACCCAGACTAGACAAACTAGACCACCTGCTCCTCCCTCAGTTGCGGGATTGATACATCAAATTAAATCATTTCAGAATATCTTACCACCATAATGTTCCATACCTTCATGACATTTTGAAATTTACCAGTGCAGTGTAGTCCTTTTAGTCGGAATTTGTTGCAAAAAGATAACATTTATTGTGTAACAGTTCGTTTTTGTGATTTTAAATTTTAATTTATTTTTATGAGACCTCGTTTAAGTAAAGTAAACACAATTATAACGTTTTATTTTAAGTTGACGATATTAGCTACATGTTACCAAATGATTATCTTTAATTTTTTTAGCTGAACTATACTGCCCCTATTGATTATTTTTGCTTAACTCCGCTTTGCAAAATATAGAATACACGCTAGGCAAGCAGCGCTATCTTATATGAATGTACAAAATAAGTAATGTCACAATCTTCTTTATCCATCACCACATTCATTTATGATCAGATTAGTTTCATGGTGAAAGTAACCTAAATAATGAGTTTGCGTTGCCGATTCTCAGGCTTATGCTGAGAATTAAATAATAAAAACGATATTATTATGAACTCCGAAGGGGTAACTTGTTTCATTGGTTTCACGATATAGTTAAACTTAAGAAATGAAATAAGATCATTGACACTGTTTATACGGAGCAGAAAAATTCTTTCCGTGGATAACATAAAAGAACGCAGTAGAGGGACTTGTTGAATTATACTCAGAAAGCTTTGAAACAATGGTTAACTGCATTAAATTGCCCAACTAAGGATGAAATGAATTATTGACTTGTTTATCTCACATTTTTCGTTGTACTGTTTTCAAATCTTAGTTTTCATCAACAGCAAAATGCATTATATTAAAAAGGTACGAATGCAACTTTTATTGCTAACACTTTAAAGAGAAATGCTGATAAACTGAGTAAAAGCATGTATAATGGCGTTTTGAATCTAGATTTTTGAACAAACAAAGAGGTTCACGTTCTACAAGAATATTGACAGGTTTAAATAACTTATTAGAGAGATATTGGCATTAAATTTATCAATACTATACTTATAATTAAAAATGTTAAGCATCTACGCCACTTAAGCATACCTGAGAGAAGTTTGCATAGGCGCTGTACACCGGACGGGTTCAACTTTCCCTCTTAAAGGATATGTACAATTTAGGAAACAAGAACACAATATATTGTCAGTGCATCTTTCCTTTTATTCATTCTAAAAGTGATCTTTAAATTTTTTAATAAACTATCAAAACCTAAACAAAGCTCAACCTAAGTACAACTGTTTTTCTTTTGCTGTAACGATAATACACGTAACTTTTTTTCATTGTATCAATTATGTACATGTTAATATCAATAAATTAATATTTAAACCTATTATCTCAATACTTAAGCTGTAGCTGTAAAATATTTCGTTTATTTGTTACAAATAAACAGTTCATTAAATGATCATTGACAATATCATCTCTACATTGATTTTGCGACAGTTTGACTAGAAAAAATTCGTAATTAACTGCATACAACGAGTAAAGAATTGCAAATAAATTTAACTTCAACTGACCCCACTTCAGCATTGACAGTATATTTCATATCTAGCTCAAACTCAACTTAGAAGGTGTTACAATTTTAAACCCTAATTCTATGCTGCTTTAAAAAATACTGTTAGAGTCTATGAAACAATTCAATATGGAGTGATAAATATGATTTCATTCAATAAATAGTATTCAAAAATCACTTGTGGCATCATCGATTACGTTTTTGTTTTAACTTTTTTTAGAGAATGAAATGGTCATTTGAATTCCAAAATTTGTAAATTTGATGAGCTGATTAAGTCATGTACTGATAACCAATATAACCCAGTGAACCCCTTTTCTCAGCATCGCTAGACTCCTATTCTCCCATCGCTCCCATCGCTTTGCAACATGTCGCATTTGTAAAAATTACTCCATTTTTGATAAGCGATGCGAATATGCTAAGTAAATTCGATTCTGCAACATTCATGTTCACGCCTTGCCGATAGCTGATGGAATTACTCTTCTGTAATTTTGCAAGTGCCTTCATAGCGTTTTTCGAAGGCAATCCTGATTCTCCTGCAGTGTTACCGTTTCTACTGCCGCCTTTGGTTTTACCCTTTTTCTTGGAGGAACCACCCACCTCGCTTTCCGACTCAGTCTTGTTGACATCCGCTGAAGAGGATTCAGAAACGGACTTCTTTTTTTGGGGGCGGGACTGAATGGCTGTGATCATATTCTACTCCGGTCTTTATCCTGATAAGCTTCCCGACTCCGTTATGTTGCGATTAGCTTATTTTAATGAAAATTACAATAACAATTAAAAAGAACTAACGACAGCTGAAATATTTACCTAAAAAGGTATAAAATGGTTAATAGTATGTATGTAACTTATCTTTGAAATACTTAGATAATGTTTGTAGCACAAATAGAAGTAAGCAATTTCTAGAAGACGACTGCAGTGCCTCAAAGATTATAATTTTAAGTACAGAATGTTTAATTCCTTCAGGTGAACACAATCCCTTCCTTTCGGTCGTGCCAAAAGTTTAATAGGTAACATGTCGTATATTGCCCAAAGATCCTTTTTTGCTGCCACCAAATTATTCAATTTTGGAGAAATGAGGTAAAAAGTTACCCGTCTGCACACAATCACTCTGATTTTTTAAAATATTAGTGAAGAACACCGCAGATTGTTGAAAAATTGAAAACAGATCCCGAAAAAGAGTTTCCATAAAAACTAGCTTTAGTAGATAATTTAAATTGTTTGGTAAAGAATTTTTTATTCATGTCCGTGAAAACAATGGCTATGAAAAGGAAACTTAATTACGGCGTCATGTGGAAGCAAAACACAAATTAGAACTATTAAAAATGTATGACCATTATTATTTAGGAAAAAATTTCAATACCTGCTTGATCGTAACACTCCGCCTCATGTTTGTTGCTGTGGCGATTATATATATTTTTCCAAACAAAATGGATAATTATGCGTATAGGTTTCTTTTACCGGGGTTTTGCAATCACTTTTGTCGACTGATATCGTTTTTCATTCTTTGATAAACGTACCGATACCTACTTGAGGTTCCGGTTGTTTTCAAAGAGCCTACATTTTGTCAGTTCCATGCTATTCATTATTTTTAATCAATACATTCTAATCTATTAAATCATTTGTGGCAAGACACAAAGAGTTTGTTTATTATTTTCATTACTTCTTTTATTTTTTTTAGATTAAAAAGAAAATACATTACTAGATTGCTAGGGGAAGCGGACAATTTTTTTCAATGTTTTTTATCATATTTTTTTAAAAAAGATAATTGCAGGTTACGTTTGGTACAATGGTACCTTTGTTTGATCAATAGATGTAATTTTTCGATGTATATTAAATGGCTAAATAAATAAATTGCATTTACTAGGGGCGAGTATAACTAAACCAAAAGTCAAGTTTGCTAGTAGAGAAACCGATTGCATTCCATTTAAAATTTGCATTGCTATCCATCGGTTTGCAACTAGTTTAAAACAAAACATGAATGGCTCGTGACTCCATTCAAAAGTCAATAAAACGACGAACGCACAGCATACAAGGGGGATAAGGAGTAGTAGAGGGAGTCTCCCCACACAATACTGTTAAAAGTATGTAACAATATATAAATAATATTAATGAAACAACAAAACTTGATATTTGATCAATACTCCTCTAAAACAGATATATGATTGAGATTAGTTCATACCAGCTGATAATGTTTTCTAAATACTTTGTAAAACGCCTACGTATTTTACGCTACTTCTAAAGATTTATTATGTAGTCCAGGTTTTTAGCTGATTTAAAATGTAGAATTTTTATTGCTTGAAACTATTATTTCGTGATTAAAAATCAGCAGCGTTTCGTTGCTGAACTAAACATTTCGTTTTAAAGTAAAATGAGTGTTTTATGGGTATTTTACAAAGTAGGAACGAAAATGTACAAACTACACAACCGCTGTTTTACTTTCTCAGGCGTAATACGTACCAAGAAATTTTATTGAAGAGGTTGGTTCACAGCAACGGAACGGGTTTACGGAATTAATTTTATTTCGTAATCCAAAAACGTGTTTTATCATTTATATAGTATATTATTTTGATGTAAAACAATGCATTAAATAATTGAAGGTTTAATTTTTCTTTATGATCAATGTGTGGTCAACTAGTTTTAGTTTGTTTTGCTATCGATCCTTAGCGACGAGGAAATCATAATTATCTTTTTCCCACGACAATGTTTATTTTGTCGTAGAGGCAATTAGCGACATCAAAATTCTTCAATGTTGTGATTCGGCAATTAGTTAGAGAAAGCAGATATTAGCAGAATTTCTCCAGAACAATCTCATAATATGAATTTACAGTTATCTGTAACTCTGCAACTGGCAGATAATTTATTTCCAGTTGATTGTTTTGCTAAAGTTTATTATTGTTGCAGTAAAATACTTTTTATGGGAAATGCTTCCATTATAACACCGCAAAAACTGTTGGCCGCATTTCCTAGTTCGACAGGGTGACACAGTTTGACACTGTTACGCTGACTTTGACGATAAAAAGGGTTTCATCAGCATAAAAGATGTCTGCATTAGGGACTCCCATAAATGAGCATAGATATAAAATTCGTCACATGCAAAGTTCGTCACTATTACCGCTTAAAATGTATAAAAGTTATATCATTAGTACCAAAAGTTGCACTTTTAGCCTACAAAGCCACAAAGTTAATATTCAGTATTTGCAAAATAGATATTTTGTCTTACGGTTAGCTAAAGATTTAATTCTTTAGAAATGATAATAAATTTACAATATAGAATTATTAATTTGTAAGAAGTTTGTGAAGTTTGCTATATTTTCATAAGACAACAATTGGTCATTGTATACACAATATAAATGCACGATATTGCTGTAAGCTTGAAATATGATTAGAACAAACCAATATATTTATTCAATAATTGCAAATTATTGAACATTTTAGAACTGCTGGACCCTACGACTGACTAAAAAACTCCATCTAACCACCACGATAATATTAGATTCCCTTTGCCTTGCATGTTAAACTAAATTATAAATGTTGGTGCAATAGAAAAATGGTTAGAACAATGGATTATTTATTCTATTTATTGCAGGTATTAAAATAAACCGTCGACTTTATTTGTACTCATTTACTTTTAATTAATATGGTCCTGAAAATTTACTTCATCAGTATGAGTTTTTTAAAGGTTACATAAATAACATAAATTTCAGGTCGTTAGTCCCTTTGATTCTTGATGCAGAGCTACATAAATAATGTAGCATAGGCAAGGGGAGTCTGGCGGTAAGCCGATAGCGTTATGGTTATGCTCGAGGGTTGGAATAGATTTTATCACTTGTAATCTCATTAGGTATTGTGTTGTGAGAACTCTCAGAGTAAAGGATCACTCGAAAAAATCATTATTGATCCTTTTCAATAGAGCATCATTGCATTGGTTGTATTTATATTCTGGCGTATAATTCAAGAATAATATGAATATAAGTAAAATGATTTGTTGTCTGAAAATACTTTTTTGTTTAAACCAGATAAAATCCTTAGCTCGATTCGGTAATTTTAAATCCTTTCTTGATGTTTTACATTGTAATTTTCATAGTCAATCCGGGATTGTTTTTAATCTAGTTTTTTAGTTTTGCGGTTGGTGTGTAAAATGTCAATAACGACATTTTACTATAACATGTATTTTTTTCTTAAAGTGGAATACAATAATGTATACTTAAATATACTTAAATGTCAAATTGTGATATATGAATTTATCCTCTAAAGATATACGCAGTTATGTTTACTTATATATACTATAATGGCACAATTTGCATTTTTTTTAATCGTAGTATTTGGATATTATTCTCAATGCGTGCTCTAAGCCAAGTTGGCGATTTTTGAGAGCTTTTGTCTATAAGTTTAAAATATTTCATCATTTTTACCCTTCCTGCCTTTTTGTATATTTTTATAATAAAACAAAACATCAAAGTTAAATAATATATTGTACATATATGGTTGCTATATTTAATGATTACTTCAACGGAAAACGCTCATCTGCTACTACTGTAAAGCAGAAATTGGCCAAATAAAAAGCTTAAGATGTAGGTAGTGGTACAGGCAAATTGTTCGGATATTATTTCTATAGGAATTCAAATATGCTTATGATAAAATATATTAGTATGGTAAGCTCATTTTTGAGTAATAATGTATTGAATTAAAACGAGTTATTGATTGGACCTAATAAGTGCGAGCAAATTACTAGCTTTTTCCATTCTAAAGTCAGTCCTTTCATATTAAAATTCGGGTCAGTAAACTTCAAACTTAATTTTTTTAGTTCTTTTTGATATAAATTGGTACTTTGGGGTTTCGATTATTAATCATAATTTAACAATGCGTGATATTCATAATTTAAAAACTCAAAAACTTGTAAGACAACAAGGCCAGTTTTAATTTTGCCAGTCCAAATTTGGACATATAGAGAAATGGATGGAAATCTTGCCGCAGCAAATGATACAAGAGAAACTAACTAATTATAAAATCGAATCTAAGTAACAAAATCAATGGGCAAATACTAATAGTAATAATGTATGAATACATCAAATAATTGCAATATTTGATATCTAACGCATCTAACTATGCAGATAGTATTTCGTATCAAAAGCAAATATTGACTCATTTACTCATAAGATTATAAAACTATAAATAGTCTTAAATTACGGTTGTGACGCTATCGTTAAAAAAACAAAATAGCAGCAGCTGTAGCTGACCGTATCTGCAGAAACATTGATGCTTTTATTAGTCCTTATCCTCAGACCTTCATAATTTTCAGTAAAATTATGATACCATTCGAGCATAAAACATAAAAACAATCGAAGAGTATAATAACAAATTATGTTTGTATAATCGACGTCGTTTGAAGAATGTTTCAGTTTCCAAGAGTACATAGAAGACTAATAGATCCAGCCCATTACTCTTTGTTGTAAAAGTAATCCATAGACCCGAAACATTGAAGTCATATGAATCAATATTGAAATATTTCGGATTCTCGTCGTCGTCGTAACAGATTGAACAACAAATAATAAATTTTTGCTTTGTCCAATGCGGTATTTAAATACATATGATGAATTATGCGTAAAGTAATCAATCAAAACAGTTGAAAAAAACTAATGTAAGCACTTTTACATGTTCCACCTAACCAGAAGGAACGAAGACAACATGAAGTTGAAGATTGATTTGATACATCTTAATTTTTAAATCAGTGTAATTGGGCGATAAGAAGTTTCTAAAACATTTGAAAGAACTTATTTAAATATAACCTAGTTTTTGTATTCGTAATCATTGAATCAACCCTGCAATGTCATAAAACGAAGTGTACTTTACAAGCAATCATTTTGTACTCGTACTCCCATGATGAAGTTAATGATGCATTGTTTAGATGCATGCCGTTGATGTCGAAGTGCCACTTGGGACTTATGTGGTTAGCACCAGAGGAATCCCAAAGAAGTTTTCATATCACTTGCATTGCTTTCATCACTGCCATTTCTGAATCGGTAATCTGAATCTTCAGTACTCCAACTAATTATACAATAAATGCTGAACGGCATCGACAAACCCAAAAGTTTAATTTATTTACATAAATAGGTTAGTAGGAGAACTCCAAATGCATATTATTAATCCGATAAAAACAAACAGTTGGTTCCGTTTTTGATGCAAACTTTGCATTATAAATAATTGTTCGCTTCATAAGAAGGACACACAAATTTTACAATCCTTCTGAGTGACAATAATTTGTTATTATGTATTTTATATACATCTCATGCATTGTTTGAAAGCTTGGGTCAAGTTAAAAGTATGGTTAACATTCAAATTTGGGTATGTCAAATTAATTGTGCTTAATCTTCATCTTGGACAAATAGTTTCCGTAATTAATGTAGAATTGTTTTTAATTTAAGCCTTATTTTTGACAATAAGGACAACAAGTAAAACGAATCAAATTTTCAAAACTTTAATACTGTTAAGGCTCGAAGGAACATTAGCTTTCTCCAATGCCACGCAACAGATAAAATCAAAAGACCAATAATTCGGACCACGAGATAGCAATGGTTGGAAATCTAAGTTTTTATGTAAAATGAGAGTTGTAGATGCGCCGGGAGATGTTTTCTGATGAAGTATGAAGATCTTAACTGGAAAATGATGATGAGTAACATGATGCACTTTATTCCCCAGGGAAATAGTGTAAATGATTGCATCGAAAAAATAACTTGAGAAAACGCCGTAGGGAAACAGTGTAAATAATTTGACGTTTGAATTTTATTATTACTAGTTTAAGTGAGTAGTTTACATTTCAGGTCTAAACATTGTACTGCTTCTAGATCTAACGAAAGTCGAATTTCAAAAAAATTAATTTGGCACTTCGCAAACCATTTCGTCTGTCATCGACGAATTTATTTGTAAGGAAATATGCTACGGAAATATTAAGCAACTGTTTTTGAAATCGATATTTTATAGCATTCTCTTCACTATTTCGTACTTCCAAATCATCTGAATTTCCATAAATGAATACTTGACAAACACGCTTCTAGCAGTATTGCAAATAATAAATTTAACTAGTATCACGTACTACACAAGCAGAAATTAGAATTTTAAGTTATCTGGAAAATCATTTTAAAAGCTTTAGTATGCCGTTTAAAAAAAATTTGAGTAATTTTTGGACTAATGCAACAATTAGATATCAAAACCATGAGATCAAACTTAATAGGTGAACCAATAACAGTGAATTTTGTAACCAACTTTGATAATTAACGACACTAACGATTTAAAAATATTAGTTACGTTGTGTTTCAGCGAAAATGTGTTTTGTATGACAATTTGATTACACTTTTCTCTTTAAAACAGATAATTTTAATCTATGTCTGGAAATTCAATATTACAGTCGAAGCTTGATATAGTGGACATGCAGGAGCAAGTCCAAATCTGTCCACTATAGCTGTTTTTCCACTATATAGTGTCCACAATATGTGTAGTGGTTACCATGTAAAAGCCTATCTTCGTGGAACAGCAAGTCGAAATCTGGCCACAATCGCTATTTGTCCACTATATGCATGTCCCCTATATTAAGCTTCGACTCTAATTATTTTAAAATTCTGTTGGCGTATACATAAATATTTTACTGGTCAACTATATATCAAAATGATTTGTAAATACCGTTCAGAATATCAACGTCGTTTGGAAAACATTGCTGAATACAGACCTACTCTCAACCGCACAGATTAGAACCAGCCAAAAACGTTGGGAATTGTATTTACAATGAAATATGAAAATTATTACAAGATAAGTAAATTCAGTTTGTGTGACGATGTGTACAAAAAATATTAGATCCCAAATTTTGCTGAGTTAGTTACCACAACGATGGAAAATATGGCCGGCAAAAAAGTTTTTTAAACGCATTCACAATATTTTAAAATGTTCTTCGAGAATTTGAACACAAATGGCTTGGTATTAGATAATGTTAGCAAATTGACAACAAATTTAAATTACCAAACCATGGCACTATCCAGAATTAAAATAACAATGCTCCGCACAAACTCTTTGTATATTAAACTGGACCTAAAAACCAAAGATTTACATTGAAATACAGTGGTAAACCCCAAGCGCGGCACAGGTGGTCAAGACAAAATACAATAATATTACAAAATTGAATAATTGGTTATACACCTATTGTTGGTCATGCTCTGTCTACTGTGTCTGATTTGCAGAGATAATATTCATTATTTTTTCATAAAGCTTTATGAGTTACATCAAACATCAAGTTTTTTCTAATTACTAATTCCTGAACAGATTTTAAAATAGGTAATGATTGTAATAATTATTGTCTTAAATCATTATACCGTTTAATGACAACAATCTAATTTGAATAAACTATTTAGATAAGTATTTTATGAGAAGCTGAACGCATGTGCAAAAAAGGAAATGCAATGATTCCAAAAAAGGATTTAAAAAAGTGGTTTCCATCTGCAAATTTGGTTTTCGGAATTGTTTCTTTTAAATATTGCTTCCTATTGTTTCTAAAAATTAAGATCTTTTTTTGTTTTTTAGTTTTAATTTTAACTACATATTTTATGGCGATGTCAGCGAGTGAATCTATGTTAGCAACTTGCTAAAACTTGTGAAGAATTATGTTAATCAGCGCTGTTATTTGTCAAGCACATAAACACTTTATTGCTTTACATTCTTTTTAGATTCGTGTCCATAAAATTGGAAGAAATATTTTTCTGTCCGACTTGCATAAATTGGAGAATAAATTGTATAATAAGATAAAAAGATAATTGAAATAGATATTGGTTTTTGTTTTCCCATTTTGCTGCCAAATGTTTTTCGATTTTCAGTCTGAACAGAAACGATATATTTCCCCTAAACAGTGGAATAAGCTGTGGTTAATGTCAGGGTTTATAATAATAGGGCCTTAAATCAACAAAGGTATGAATAATTGCATTCGATGTCGAATGAATGAATGCAATTTGATGTAGGTAACTCACAAAAACCAACAGTTCAATCATCTAATTTATTCGCATTTATTTTTCATGACGTAATAAATCAATATCTTGTAATTAACTACGTTATTATTTTGTAAAATTACAATATAACTAATTTAATTGAATGATTGTTGTACGAACATTTTTAAGCATATATTTCTTGTACCTTTAGCTTGAGTAATCATTCGTGAGCCGAGCAACTTTGGTATTCTTTGAATTAAACTTAAATACAAACAACGTATTGAGCGACATAAATGTTTTTCAAATACCAAGTCACTTCAAAGCATTTTCTGCAAAATAAAAAGTAATAAAACTTGAGCCCCATAATTCACCGCGCCTATAATTACTACAGCTACCAGATCGGTAAATGTTGTTTAAGTATCAAAAATGTCCTTGACAAATGTGGAATTAAAGGCTCTGAGCAATTAAACATATTTGTTTTGACTGAATAAACAATTAACTTATGGATACCTGTGCAATGCAACCAACTATACCCTTTTGATGTAGATGCTAATTGCCGGTTGCGACAGGTGTCAGTCGTTTCCAAAAGCGCTTGGAATTACTCTGCTTGAGTTTAAAATAAGACACAATGAGAACAAACATGATTGAACGGCAAATGACAGCACAGCTTCATAACAATATGTTAAATAAAACATTTACTGTTTTTCATTTCACCAAACGCCAAACTGTTTTAAATTGAAAACTTACTTTAGTTAAAAATCTAATAATTTGTACTTGTAGCAATTATAAAGCTTTTGTATACAGGAACCCAAACTCTTTCTGATATGACTTTACACAGCGTAAATGAACTTTTACTGAAGTATGAATTTTAATTTAGTTTTTGCATTCGTAATCATATTATCAATCCTATTAATTCATGCAATAAACTGTACTAAAAGTTAATATTTTACGTGAATTTCAATAACAAAACTTATTTTGTAATATTTAGAATTCACAGTAATATTTTAACAACTCATAACTTTACAGCACATCAAAACGTTTGTTCGTCAATTTTGGAAATGATATACATATGTTGTTCTAACATATGATCTGTGTTGCGAGAATATAAATAAATGGGTAACATTGACAAGGATGATAACGCGATTAATAAACACATAATTCGGTATATTTTTGTATTTCAATTATTTTTTCAAATCAATAAAGCTATCCCTATTCTATATCCTCGCATTGTTACCCTTTCGTTATATTAACAGTAAAGCCTGCAATTGTTTCATGGGGCTTCAGTCGGCTCTCTTTTCCCGGGCAACTCAAATAAGTAAATTTCCATTTATTGTTTGTATGAGCAAACGGAGAAAATACCATTATTAGTTTTGTATCCTTTCTCTTCCTATTTACTCTGAATTTAAGAGGAATCTGGATCATCATTTTATTCATGAGCAGTTTCTCGATCTTATCAAACTCATCATCAAGTAAAATTGGACATGTATTTACAATTTTTTAAAGGCTTAAATATACTTTTGTCACTACTTTCTCTTTGGTGAACGCCTCAGTTTTCTCATGTCATTTTCCTTTTTGTGTAGCGAGTGGCGTATATCCATCAAAATTTTTTGGTTTGAACCGAAATAGAGACCGCTTCCAATTTCAGCTCAATTTTTTTGTTTTGTTTTTGCATAAATAAGAGATATAGTTTTTATAAAGAGAAATTTAAGAAATCAAAAAAGAATTTTTGAAAGTGATGGTTTACTTGATACTTTGAAATTGCTATAAGTCTCTTTGGGATATTGAGTCTATCATATGAATAGCTGAGTAAGGTAATATGGTTGGGATGAAAACAATATAGTGAAAAGAAATCAAAATGAAGAAACTTTTCATTTTTATACTATCATTTTTATTTTTGTATTATTTAATATTAAAGGCTTATAAATGCAAACGGTGATGAAAGCACATGATGATTGATTCATAACAGTTCATTAAGTGCAGTTAATTTTTCTTTACTTTGATCCACCACACCATTAAATTTATTCAAATTATATATTTGTTTTTATTATTATTTACATACAATTACCGTATATGAACTTATCAACATTATTGTAAATGTAACTGTTGTCTATGGAAATCTTACAATATTATAATATTACTTAAATCTTACAATCTTAGATTTCCTTTCCAACTGTTTATACGATTTGCTATTATTTACCAACATACCTATATTTTTTAGGTTAGAGCAACCAGAAAATAGTCATAAGAGATTATAAACGGAGCCAAAATTCAGCAAATAATATCTCAGTTCGTCATTGAATTGATATTTAACAAAAATCGCAATTACAATTAACTACCTTTTTATATGCATCTCATGCATCGTTTAACAGCTTGAGTCAAGCATGAAATTATTGTTAACATATAAACTTGGGTTTGGCAAAAGTTCGCACGTATATTCAAATATTGTTTATCAAATTGCATGTGTTAAATCAGCGTCATAATACTTTGTATAATTTATTTATTTATGTTCTTAATGTAAATCTTATTCATAACAACAGGGATGGCAAGTGAAACTAATCAAATTTTAAAAACACTAACACCTTTTCTATCAATAAATTAGTAGACAACTAATCCTAATTGTAGTGTATGTGGATGTAATTTAATGATGATAATTAAATAATCCGAAATGTGCTTGAACGCAGTGAGTGATTTTACTTGCTAGTTTATTGAGTGCTGGATAGTGAGTCAGGTTAGTACAGAGAATTGAGTAGGTAGAATAGAATCAGAAATATACACGAGGAAGCAGAGATGCTTTTGATGGCATGGGTATAATTTTATACTCAGTGATAGGTGACGCTGGAGTCACACATATTTAGGCTGGACTAAATATACTACACTAATTTAAACTTGCTTTTCTACAATGGATAATAGCCTGTTAGAATTTGTATTAGTTAATTATTTGTATTGAACAATTAAGAGCTCCGATTATTTCTTTCTTTTTACTCCTCATCTTGCAGATATCCAGTAAGTAAATCATTTAACTGTTTTTCAGTCTGATAGTTTTACATTTTGTTTTCGCAATTTAATCACTAATAATGGACAGGAAATTTATTTACTTAAGGAACGAAAATTTTTCATTCTTTTTTACATACTGCATTTGCACCCTAGATTTTCCCATCCCTTTAGTTTTTTGTGTTTATCAATTATCATCTCTATTGGTAAAGGCCGCAAATGTAGGTTCTGTTGTACAATATGCATATCTCTTTGTTAATTGTTAGTGAACATTTATTTCGGCGTTTTATTCTTTCATTTATGAAGACGAGTAAATCCTAATGATTTTAAATAGTTTTTTTTCAACGAATCCTGCTGATCCTTTCTGTACAAAGTCAGATAAAATTAATGCTAGCAAAATAAGTAATTTCAATTAGGTCACATCAAGTCAATAACTTTAGTGAACTAATTATTTTTGCTTCTATCAGCCAAATTATTCATTTATTCGAATTTATGATAATAAAACTGAATTCAGTGTATCATTTTTAGGTCTACAACAAAGATAAATTATTAATGTATAAGTTATCATTATCAATTAGCAATGTTGAATATACAAAGCTAATCATATTAATCATTTTCGACCAACTAAACTGAATAAAAATTAACTTTAGCACCGGTGATGTCGTTTTAGCCAAAATGTTCTGTATCTTTCGACATTTATCACTACCATAGAGTTCATCTCATCTTTGGCTAATTAAGCTACGCTTAAGACGTAAGAAAATACTTTTGACGCTGACGTTGCACAAATTTGTATGCATGTGTAATAGTTCTGAATAGAAAGCTACCTTGGTATTAAAATGGCTGAAAGGTTTTCTCAGTTGATAGTTATGGGCTACGTATTTCAAATCTTGTTTCTTCATAAACCCTCCTCCATTTTAATAATATGTTAATATACTTTGTGAATGTAAACACTCTCATTGTCATTTAAATGCAAAGGCATGTTGAATATGATAAAAGATGCCTAGTAGCTAACTAAATTAACTCAACTAAAATTGTTGAATGTTGTAAACTTCAGCCCTAACTTATTTATATTGCCTCGTAACTTTATCTCATTGGTCTAAAAAAATTGCAAAGTGTTATGCAGTCAACACTCGAGCAAAAAACACATAACTACACAACTAACTGAATTTGTATTTTGTATCGGTTTTCTGATGTGTAAATTGCGTGAAACCAAAAAATTGAGCATATTTAAAATAAAATTATCTCTTAATCAATTAGTTACGATCGAAGTACAAATTTTTCTGATTTTACTGTGTTATGGTTATGGTTAACTTCTGATAAAGCAGACTTTTTAAATTATGTTTAGTCTGCTATGTAAATGATATTTTATATTGTTTTCATCAAGCATTCCAGATTGCCACATTGCACTGTAATTGGCTTGCATTTCTTTGACGTCGCTTCCTAAATGTTCCAATAATTTCTCGTCTGTAAACAAATCAGATTGTAGACTAAAGATCCCTCGGTACACATTGCACATGCCCAGAATCAAAGCTAAGTTTAAGGTAATTGTAAGTGATATGGTTTACATGGAATAAGTACGTTTATTTTATTAGCTTTCGATAATTTCTCCAACTTTTCACTTTGGGACATAAGGATTCTGGATCATTATTTTATGCGTGCCAAGGTTCTCAAACCTAACCTGGTCACTATCGCTACGAATTCAACATACTTTTACTTGCCATTTTTAAATTGGAACATGCTTTCTCTGCATTTTCTCTTTTACGAGGGCAACAATTTTCTTTACTAAATTTCCCTCTATATGGCGTATAGCAGTAACGATCCACGAGCAAAAAATAAAAGGAGTTTGCAAGAGAAATTGGTGAAAGCATCGAAATTGCGACGGCAAAGTTGAGACACGATTAAGGAGTACAATTCCCTTTTGGGAATGTACTCATTCAACCGTCATTCATATTTATTTACAATATAGATAAGAAAACCAATAATAAAAATGAAATTGGACAATACAAAGCTGTTGCAAGATTGTTGTATATTTTGTATTAATTTTTGATAAAAGTGGAAAGGTAGTGAAAGCAAAAGACAAAAATACTTGAAATTGAGTAAATGTTTTCATGTTAAAATCGGAGAAAGCTGGAGAAATGAATTTAATTTTGATACTTTGTGAAAATCAGGTCTTACTGAGTTTTCTTTCCAGTACTTTTCCACTTATTTACTATTTACTAATTTCTTCTCGTTATTAACGCGCATGGTATTTTTATCTAACCTAAAGCTGCATTTAGTGCCCAGTAAACAAATTGGACATACATTTTTATGCTCGGGGCCGAAATGCTCAAAAACAAGCTCCCTATTTACACGAGTTGAGATCACATTCACACAATGCAAAATGGTCAATTAAATAAGTTCATGGTACAAGTATGATGATATAATGAATGGACACCTTAGCTTTAGCATCAACGGCATCCAATACTCGTAGGCTAATTTGATAGAAAAAAAACTGGACAGTCGATCGATATCCCGAAATTTTTATAAAACGAGAAAGTTGATACGGGAGATCTTCGGGAGTAATATTGACCAACGGACTTAAATTCCAACTAACGACTGAGACTAACGCAAGACAATATTAGATAGATATGGTAGCCATGTAATGCGCACAGCATTCACTGCCATAAAACTATACATCTCTGATTGTAAGCATGGCATGATTACATTTATAAAAATACTTACATTGTTTTTATAACAACAACATACAAAAAATCTTAATGTTGTTTCAATAAAAATTTGAAATCTTTGATTGTTGGCGATAAATAAACTAACCAGGTAAGCTCCCGTGCTGCTAGTGTCAAGATAAATATTCTTTGGTCCCATATAATTAAGCACATTTTCAGCATTATATTGGTGTAAAAAGTTTTCTGTTTAAATGATATCTTGATGTCATACGCAGCCATCAAAGTAAGAACATCCCGCAAAAACGCTGTGTATGAAAGCACGTTGTAAGTACATGCACCTCTCTGGAAAAGCTGAAGTGAGAGGCGAATGTACCTATACCGGGCTTTCACATACAGCGTTTTTGCTTGATGTTCTGACTTTGATCGCTGCGTATGACATCAAGATATCATTTGAACAGCAAACTTTTTACACCACTGGATTTCTGAAAATGTGCTTAATCTTGTGGTACCAAAGAATTTTTAATGTGACACTAGCAGTCTGGGAGCTTACCTGGTAAATTGGTTTTTGGCATTTGAATAGAAACCCAAAAATGCTATGAAACCCAAACAAATGCTTAAGTAAACATGCAGCCGATTGACAGGAAAACAATTAAAAGTTTTAGGTTAAAACTGACGAAATTGATTCTGTTCTATTTTTGTACATTTCTTTAGATAAACTGTCGGTTCAACAGATAATAATTTAATGCTTAATATATTGTTTAGGCATAGTAGCTACAGCTCCGTGATTCATTTTCAATTTTGTATATCTTTTGTCTTCAAATAATTACAACTTTGGTATTCTTATCTACCGTTAGTGTCATCAAAATGCAAACATATTTAATTAATAATGTCACGCAAATTATACTATTATCTAATTACCTCAAGGATTTGAAAAATGGGTTTGCATAACACATATAAAAAAAGAATTAAGATCTGTGATCATCATTTAACAGTTGTAATTGTAGATTATTATTCTGTGAATCTTTGCATTAAAGTTTACAAATTTTCTTCTCGATAAATAAAATATTAATAATCGCAAAAGTTTTCCGGACTTAAGTCAGACTGATTCCATTTCGTCTTCATTCTTATACATTGTCTAATTACTACATTTCTAAAAATAGCAGTATCTTCTTATCCATCTAATAATCACAATTGTTTGCATTTAAATTAAATTAAATTATTAACACCAAATTAAACTTTTATAGCAGTTTTCTAAAGTAAGTTTATATTATCTAAATAGTAGAATCAAAAAATTAAGTAAATACTTAAAATTATATATTATCTTTATTAATTTATTATACAATTGAAGTACAAATCATTATGATTTCCGTGAATAAAAAAATTTTTTGTTATTTATAAATCATTCCAGAATGTCATATTGTACTTTCCCCATTTGCAACATTGTTTGCATCTGATTTACGTCGCTGTTTTAATATTTCTATATTTTCTGGTAATTGAAGTAAGCAGAATAGCAGGACATCTGTCATCCACAGAAGTTTACACAGTAGAATCTATCAAAATTCGATGCAATCATAAACGGCGAGTAAGCGGATTGGTTTAAATACAAGTAAAAATTATGTATCAGCTGTCACCACTTTCTCCAACTTTTCACTTCATCGTTCGTCATAAATTTATGCATCACGTTTCCCGAGCTCGTACAGCTCATCATTACAAATTCAACATGCTTTTGTGCTTACTATTTTCAGATTTGAACAGACTTTCTGTCTACTTTTTCTCTGTTGAAAACAACTTTTTCTCGTCAAATTTCCTTTATTGCGGATATGGCAATCCACGATCAAAAATGAAGACAAGTTATGGCGAATAATTTATTATTCATTCAAATATTAACTGGCGTCGACATTGCTTAAATTCTTTCTCAAATTTTATTAAAAAAGATAAAAACCATTGACCACAGATATAATAGGCTTCATATTCACGGTTTAAGTACTTTCACACTTAAGAAAAATAACATCTAGCATTAATAAATGTCACACATGTATATTCTGCATATCATTTTATGGATTATTAGATTATCTCGGCCGCCGTTTTTAAAAATTACATTCATAAAATAAATTTTTTGTTTTTACTTACCAGACCAGAAACTTCAGGGATATTAACTTACCTTGATCTAAGCATCACAAAACATTTAGCAATCTTCCCTGGAAATAGTTCTTATTTAGTTTTTATTTACTTAAAAGAAGACTACATCATGGAATTATATTATTTTGTAGATGCACAGGGTAAAACGACTTAACAGAGTGAAATATGAGCGAATAATATTTAGTAATTGCTTGGTTTTCCCCAATTACTTCTAGGTCAACGGAAGGTAATAAGTGCAAAAATAACTGGTCCTGCATCAATCCTGCTAATTTAATGCATCAAGACTATCCAATGAGACAGCAACAATACTTTTCGGTCATTTTGAATCCAATTTATTCTTTAATTGAGACTTTTAAGTTTAACTTGTATCATTTTCTTTGAATCTTTAAAAAAAATTTTAAAAATGAAGCCTCTATTAATTCGAATACTTTTTCTTTGCTTACCAATGACAGCAGTAATTTATAATAAATGTAATATAATATTTTGAAAATGAACGCATGAAAAGATAATAACAAATTCCTTGAAATCTCAGAGGTCTCATTTCTGGTCTGTAAGTTAATATATATTTTATAAAGATGCGCCACTTTAACATCGGTATTCCTGCATACTTCATAATGATTGTGATGGTGTTCAATCACTGTAATACTACAGTCAAGAAACATCCATCCATAGCGAGGTGACTAGAGTCTCTGTCTCTAATATGGGGTTCGAATAGCAATTATTTAACAAAAAGAGTGTGCATTCTAGAGAAGTATCATGATTGAGCAGATTGTGGT
>JAQFYG010001404.1:0-19145 GCA_034694325.1 Entomobrya corticalis | reverse complement strand
AGTTTAAATAAGTCACTTTTCCCTGTAAAATAACTCACTTTTCTAAAATTGATAATAAACAGATTTTAGAAAAAAAAACTCAAATTTCAGGGAACAAAGATGGTTTATTCAGGGAACAAAAAAATATTCCCAAAAAATTATTAGACGTATTGCATTCATTGCGTCAAAATTGTCGGGCTGGACTATTCTTCGATTTTAACTAGCTCATGCTATTGCAATCCAATTACTTCTCAATCAAACAAAAACAATACATATTATCCTAAAAGCAGACAGTATCCGGCGCCATAAACATTTTAAAGGTAAAATGATCATTTCAATTACGCACTTTTTGATTTGACGTTCAGGGTTTTCAAAGAAATTTAAGTTGATATTATTAAGGCAAATGAGAAATAATTATGAGAATAGATACGGAAGAGAACATCAATGCATTAATATTCAACTTGAATAAATAAAAACAAAGTTAAAGTGAGCTCATCTACTATAATAATGAGAAACGATACTAATAAGGCTATTTATGGTGAATGGTAGTATAATGCTTTGAAATAATATTGAGGCAACTTACAAATACGCATTTTGAAAATTTTATTTTTCAGGGTTAACATTAGCAATAATATATTTAAGTAGTTTACTGCTTTAAAATAATACATCTAACGAAATCATGTCATAATTTTACATTGATTTCAATGTTTACTTAAAATTACTCGCAAACACCCTGCACAACATAATATGTAATATTTTAGATATTCTTAATAACCTTCAAGAAAAAATCTCGTGAAACTTGATTCTCCACTTCTTCTGGTAAGTCATCAATTTTTTTCAAGATCTTTTTATACGATGCCTTCCGTTCCTGCTGGTATTCTTCAACCAAATCTAGTTGAAGATAAATGTTACGCAAGTTATAAACGTCGTTTCTGTCGATATAATCAACAATGTGATTAATCATATCATCCCGATCATCTTGTTTGCATTTTTCAATAGCTCGGACAAAAAACCATGACAGTTTATCCAGCTTTTCATTCAGATATTCGTTTTCTTCTCCCCCAAAAATTTCAAAATAGTCGATTCCCAATTGAAAGTGACATCCAATTTCTAACATGATGTCCTTCAGATGCTTCATCAGCTCTGCGTCATCACTTTTTCCAGCTAAACCCATTGCAAATGCAATGGGCATGTAAAAGGAATAGTAGCTGTTTTCGTGCTTGACCACTTGTCGATATCGTTGCATAGTATAACTGCAAATAAAACAGAAATAAATAAACTACAAAACGACTGAAAATGAAGCAATTTTGGGAACAAATCAATTGAGAGAACGAATCGATCGAGGGAACGAATCTATTCAACAAATGACTGCAATAGAAACTAAAATACAAGTTAACAATGATCATAACGACAAAACATTTACCCATCAGCAATATTTTCACATTTCTTCATCTGTTCATGCAACGTTCTCCCACAAATGCATTTTTGATTCGCATCCCTCACCATACATTCCAACTTAAAATGGGCTGAGTGATGGGCAAAATAATATTTTAGAATGTTGTGATTCGCCATTTTCAGCATGAAGCCATCGTTGATTGATGTCAATCCAACATTTTTAAGACTATGCCAGGACGACTGAAGGTTGAATGCTTTCTGAGTTTGCTGGAAACTCATAAAGTTCTTCTCGTCAGTAATATTACTCGTGATGCAATAAGCGCCATGATACTGTACAAAACAAACAGAATTTCAAAAATAAATTTAAATTGTCTGTTTGTAAAAAGATTTCTTTACCGTTAGAATAAATTTTCTGTTTAAATATGTTTTACAATTTCAGTAATCCATCCCAAGACAAAGTCCAGACGAATCCCATCAATTGTTGCAATTGTTGCTGGCTGTAGTTTCAAAAGTGATTTGTAGGCGAAAGTAGCTAATGAGCCTCTATTTTAGAAAACAAAAAGTTGTTAAAGCTGATTGTTATTTAATATTAATTTGCTATATATATATATATATAAATTGATAATATCTCACCTTAAGTGACAATCCTTTGAAAGAACGTTGTAGTCCAAGACAGATTTCATCCACTCCGTTTCTTCTCTCATTCTACTTCCGAAACAGTTACGGTTAAGTTCACATAGTGAGTTGACAATGTGATCATATGCCTTATAAAACTCCTCCTTTTCATGATTAAGAAGAAAGGAATCGTACATTGTTGTAAATTATTTGCACTAGATTTTATATATGAATTTCAAAAAATCAAGAATGCATTAGAAAGAAACCAACTTCTGTTCAAATTAAATGGAAAAGGTAGACTGAGCCCCACGCTAAATGTTTTCGCTTTATAGACAACTATTTAAATGTCCTGCTGATGATTTATTTCCACTAAAATGGTCATGGGAAAAAGACGCTGATAATAAAATGAACCAGGAAAAAGCACAAAATAAATTATGAAAATAAATGTTTCAAGTATTTGATTAATTGAAATGTCTTTATTTTAAACAATTTGACCCGAATTATAATGAATCGTTAGCAGAACTATTAAATTTTTACTCCTAATTTTCATCAATATCATTATTTGAATTCTCTTCAACGTCAACATAACAATCCCAAATCATGTCCAGATGATAACGTGGCACAAAAGTACAACTCTGAATATATCCGCACAATATGCCCTTCGCCAATTTGATATACTTGACAAGATGCGCATCCTGATCAAACATTTCCGTCAAAAGATTTCCGCATTCAATAATCGACCTAACGCTAAGATTCGCCTGCTCATTAATCTTTTTCAAAGCATCTTCTAAATCCAATCCGTCTACAACATGTAGCGCGTAAACCTCATTAGACGTAGCTTTCCCAGCAATAATTTCGTTGTTAAAACTCAACAAATCATTAACTTTCCTGCTGTGGCAAGCCACCTCGTTGCAAAACCATTTGAAAAGGAAACAAGAGCGGATTTCTGGTTTTAAACGGATTCCTAATTGAAGGGCTACTCCCTCACAACAAACTGGAATTCCACAAGTTATTTTTCCCAGTTCAACACAGCATTTGTGAAATGCTGCTTGGTCCTTTTTCAGATTCCATTCCTGACTTGTTTCCAAGGCACCGGCTTCGTAGAGGTCGGCAACAGCAGAAAAAAAGGGTTGAGCTTCTTCTTGGTCGGAAACAAATTTTAAAGCTTCGGTCCTTAAACACCGGGAAATTTCTATGCTGCCGGAATAAAAACGTTGAAATTGGAGCATGGCGTGGAGACCCATGCTTGGTGCTTGAAGTATTGAAGATACGCCCATATCTTTCCACATTGCTCCTGTGATATTTTCACCCCGTAGAGCTTTCAAATTCGATGTTGCATACCGAACCATTTGGGAATACTTGGTATTTCTCATTTCCGTTGTCATCGTGTTGATGTCACCGTCACCATCGCTGTCCAAGAGATCATCCATGATTACGACCATTGAGAGATATGCGAGAATGGGACTTTGGAGAATGGGCTTTTCCTCTGGGGCGAAGAACGCCATGATGCCTCGGGATTTTTCGAATGCTTTTACTTCGTCTTCATCATCTTCATCTGTGGACAAAAATATAATTGATTAAGAAACGTATGGACTATTCAATATTTTAACAATTAGAAATTCAAATAAAACTCACCCAAAAATTCAAGCTTCTCTCCAATTTCTCGCTCAATTCTTTTAACTTCATTCAAATATTCTAAATCTGGGCCAGCAGCTAATTCTCCGAGTCCTAAGGGCATCAACAGTTTCCCGTTGTATCTCTCCAGCTGTCCATTTTTATTTGTATTTTTCACATTAAATCCTACAAATAGCTTTTGTCCCTTGAACTGTTTGAATTGTCGATGAACACCACCAGTTAGGTCGTACCATTTCAAATCTAAATTTGAAAAACTTGCTGAACGCACTTGCTCATAGATCGGTTCTCCATCATTACCCACAGATTTTGACAAGAATACACGACCAAATTTCTCAACAATTCCGTTCATTTTACTTTATTGTTTGGTTTAATGTTTTAATAAAAAGATGAAAAACTACATAACTTCAAGACTGGGTCGAATGAAGCTAGTTTTATACGCGATGTACATATTCCTTTGTAAAATACTGAAGAAAAACTTACTAATCCTAAACAACTGAACTGATTAACCCAATAGTTATCATTATTGGTAATAAGCCGCTCGTATATGCACTTTGTTCCCGTTTGGAAATTGCCGCCACGTGGGAAAGTATTTATATCAGTATAGAGGTCCAAATAATGGAGATGAAATTATTAGAGATATAAGCCGTTTGTCATTGGTATGAACTCTTATTACGAGCAAATAGCGGTGTTTATTTAGACAAGGATTTGAATTCAAGTTAATATGAAATAATAACTGTTTACAGACTTGCAGTAGTAAGTGATGTTTATGGATAACAACGTACGTAAAACAAGGCCAGACATCGGACGACTTTTGGCATGAGACTGATGGGATGGGAATTATTGGAAAACCATAAATTATTAGTGCGGCTTGACGCATTTTATTTTTCCGATCTATATTTTTAACAATTTCAGCAGTTGCTTAGTCATTACAAAAGTAAATGCGGAGTGCCGTACAGTTTGCAGTTATTACTTATGACTGGCAATTAAAATAAATATAATAAAATTGAAATAACTATATACTAATGCTACAATATATAAATGTAATCATGCCATTTGCCAATGCGAGGCAAAATGAGGTTTGGAAGACAAGCAAATCGCAGAATTATTTCATATTTTCCACATTTTAAGAATAATTGAATATTTTGAGCAAACTGAATATTAATTGTTATTTAGATACAAAAAATGAACAAGACTTTAACTGAAATTTTTGAAGTCTTGTAAAATGGAAACTATTAAATATTTTATTTACATCTAGCAGCAAACTATACAAATACTAAACACTTCTCTTGTACAATTTTCTCAACAGCTCGTTAAACAAATCTCGAGGAATTTCCTCTGGCAATTCCTCTACTTTTCTGACAATTTCATGATAAGTTTCATCTTCATATTCTCTGTATGCTTGCTTCAGTCCTAAATCTATGTACAACTTTTTCACATTTTGAACGTATTGCGATTCTCGTCTTCCATAATTTTCTAGTAAAATTTCCGTTTCCTCTGAATTACAAAGTTCAACAGCCTTGACAAATAACCATGAGCACTTGTTATCCTGAATATCCGTTCCCACTTTGCCCGTTTTCCGTTCATCCCCAAAACAGTCCAAATAGTCATCTTGAACTTGAAAGTAGTGTCCGATTTGAAGCATGATATTTTCCACTTGGTGTACGAGAGCCATATCCTTTGATTTTCCGGCCATTGTCATTGCGCAAATTACTGGCATGTATGTTGAGTAATAACTGGTTTTGTACTTAACAATTGTGTTATATCGTTCCATTGTATAACTATTTGAAAAAGAATAAAAACAAAATTTAAATTAAAAAAAAACATCTGCAAAATGATCGCGAATTCCCATATAAAATGTTATGAATATTGTTTATCATCTATATTCTTTACCTTTCTAAGATATCCTCGGATTTCTCTGTATGACAATCCAAACTTTGACCGTTTATCGTGTAGAAAATAATGTGATGTAGTGTTTCATATAAATCTTGGTAGTAGGGCAACTTTTCAAAGTAGATCTTGAGAACTTGATAGGCAATCATTTCCAGAATGAGGCAATCGTTCGCAGCCGTTAATCCAACAGATGAATGCTTATACCAACATGGTTTTCCTCTTCTTGTTTCACTGTGGTCCATCATGTCATCAGCAACCAAACATGCGGCTTGTAGCTGTCAACAAATCAATATAGTGCATTATAAATCTAGAATAAATTTAGCTTCAAAGAAGGAGTTTGAAATTTTACCATTTCCAAAATCCATCCTAAAACATACGCCAGCCGCATTTGTTCAGGAGAAGAATTGTTTCTATTCGTTAAACTTTTATATGCCATGGGAACCATCAAACCTCTGAAAAACAAAAATTTTATTAATTTTTTATTTTATATTCGTTTTGCTACTTTCATAGCTTACAATTTTATATTTGACAGTTACCTTAGCATTTTTCCGCCTAATATATTGTTCCGCGTGACCTTTGCTATCCAAGAAGTAACAGTGTCCACTATCCCTTCACCGTCCTCTTTCATTAGCTCAGCGTTAAATTGGACAACTTTCCGCACAAGTTCTTTTGACATTTTGTCAAATTCTTTCAGTTCCTTAATTTCCAGTATGGAATTGAGGGAACGTGAGATTTCTGCCAACTCTTGGTCGATCGCCATTTTGTCGAAAATATTTAAAGTGTAAAGGAAAACAATACTCTTGTAAACTTGTTGTTGGGTCTAGTTCTGTCTGTTCTGATATTGTTGTTTGCTTCTGGTCAAAGGCAAGGAACCAAGGAAATATGACCGTACTATACTGTTATCAAACTTATTTTGAATGTACCTACATTAAATCTCCTTTTTTACTTCGATATCGATTTTTAGTATGCTTTTTAAACGTTCATTTTTATGGCTTTTACCAAACAGAACACATGTCTAGATGGCAATAAAATGGCAATGAATTCAAAAACTAAACTTATATACATGTCCATGCGGAAAGAATTTTTTTACAGTAGCAATTATTTAAAAAAAATATTGTGCAGTGATTTTACCAGAAAGCATTTATCCTTAATAGCATGCCAGAATTCCCATATCATTTCGAAATAGGTCACAAATAGTTGATTTGGGAACGAGCCATGACTAATAAATTTGTTTTTATGACAATAACAAAGAATCAATTACTCTCGGGTAATCTTGAATATGATTTAAAATAAGATTTTGTTGAGATAGGCGAATAACTGCATGAAATCTTTGCAAATTAACCTTGATAACATTAAACATTATATAAGAAATATGTAGCAAAATACAATATAATTTTAGTAATACTTCCTCTAAACTTTCCGCAAATCTTTTCATGATACATGAACTATATGACGCAAAAACCAAAGTACAAATTGTTGCCAATTTAGACATTTAAGTAAGAAGCTAAATGATGAGTTATATCATGGTAGTTGCTATAGCTATATATTTCAAACTTGTAATAATTAACTGCACAAAAAACTTTTTAAAAATAATAGGAATGAATGCCCGTTAATGAACTCAATGCGTTGCCATCCAATGATATTTTTTTAAATACTTTTTTCTCGTCTTATTTTAATTAGGTATTAATATTTTATTCCGTTCATCATAGTGCAGTACATGTCTTCAAGAAGAAGAAGCATAAAAAGGCAACAAGAAACCATATTACAATTATCATGAATAATATCGTATTCTCGACTTTAAAAATGAAACAGACTTTTTTCTCTCAATATTTTTGACCCGTGAGTATCCCACTCCTCTCTAGTGATCCATAGTTCCTTGGCCGTATCCAGGGAGGAAAGTATTGCGGCGCCTTTCCATGCTACTATACTTGGATCATCACGTCCAGACATTGGGACACATGGTAACAAAGCATTCTTCATATCAGCGGCACATGTAATTACTTTAGTAAGGTTTGGCGGTGACTGTGGAGCAGTGCTGTTAGGTTCAGTACTTAAATATTTTGGGGTAGATAACTTCAATCGGTCAGACAACCGCTTGTGAAGACCGTTTATTTTAAAACCTCCACCGACGACCAGGATACAGGAATAGAGCCGACGTTTCAAATCATCAGGTATATCTGTGTGGGGGCAAAGTGAGACATGTCAATATAACTTGCTTTGCTTGCTTATAGCATTACTTATTAATTGGAAAAAATTTTTGGTTTCACAACTTACTACAAATATTTATGCTTTGAAGGATTGCCTGGTCGATCCCCAGAGGAAGATCAAAAGTATCTGATTTAATGTTGCTGGATAATTTACAAGTTTCATCTCCGGATGCATTCTCATCTTCACCATTGCCGTCTTCGCCGGAATCTTTTCTTGGTCTTTTTACAACAACATCGGCTAAAAAGTTTTGATCGTGAGGATCATCAGGAATAGATGGCTGTGGTCCGTAAGAAATCACTGCTTTCCTTCCTATTGATCCTCGTAATAAATTCGGATTAAAGTAACTCAAGGGCACGATCATCAACTCGTCTCCAAATTGAACACGATATTCGGTGGGATTACTATCGTCTTTTGGTTTTGTCCATAAAATTGTATCTTCAACAGGACCTCCTCCACGCTTAATCCAAGATTTTACATTTAAGTGGCATCGCGTCTCTTTGAGCTTGTTAAAGAACTCCCAGTCCCAAAGGTCGGTGACGTCCATTGGCATAGGAAATGAGTTAAGGGAAAGTTGATTCCATAATGCTATTGTTAAATCTCCACCACCGTATTTGAGCTCTAGCCTAGAGTGGGGATATGAAACACCGTCTTCAACACAAGACACGGAAATTTTCTGATCGCCAACGTCAACAACGGTACAGCATGATATCCCAGCACCAAAACTGGCACAGATGTGATCCTGGAGAAAGAAACAGCGTTGAAAGCCGAGACGGTTGACAATCAGCGACATGAGCTCTTTTGCATGGACACGGTCAAACATGACAGGAATGACGACGATGGCACTACAATTCTTAATAAAAAGTACGAAATTATTAATAACTTTAAATTTATATCTGATATAGCTATTTAAATGAGTGTGATAGCTACCTTTATTTCTTTTTGCGTTATTCCTAATTTTTCTGTTAAACACCACCTCCAAATATCCTCCATATCCTGAACCACTGAAGTTATGGATCCGCCCAACTTCCTATGTAAATTCAGCTGACCTCGTCTCCAAGGACAGTGAATATTAAAGGGATCTTCTCGTTTAAGTTTCAGAACATCCTCGCCCACTATAAGGGACTTCTCTAGAAGTTTATCATTATCCTTCTTCCCAAAATTAGGTATGGAGGAACATATTCCGGTTGCAACAGAGACAACTGGTTTGGACAATTTGTTGAAAGTGCTAATACCAGTAACATCGGATAATAGTTGTTTAGAGAGTTTTGCTGCGTCAGCATTATATTCATTTGAATTACTGGCCATTGTAGAAGAGATTATTGACTGGAGAGTGAGAGCAAGTTGTAGGCGAGCTGATTCCACCTCGTGAGGGATTTTCTGTGACTTTCTCTTCTCCGATAATGGGACAAGGGTATCTCGGTGGCGGTGATGAGTAGATGAGTTGCTGCCTGAATTTCCATTTTGACTAATATTTTGTCGTCGTGCAATGACATGAAGAATGGATTGAGGTTTGGAATCAGAGGATCGACCAAAGTAGAGATGACGGGAACCCGGGTGAAAAATTATCACAGAATCAGAAAAGCCCATGATTTTCTGCAAAGAAATTAGCAGAGAAAAAAAGTTAGATGATTACAAACCTGTAAGATAAATAATTAATCGTTAATAATCATTAATCAGTACTAATCGAAACCTTACCTTATTAAATAATTTCTGGACACTCGATAAATAGCTAAATCTATAAATAAATTAACAATAAAAACAACAGTTTTTACTTGAATAAAATTTTAAATTTTCAGTTTCAGGTTTAGTTTCCAGTCGTCTTCCTTTTCTGTTTTTCTACAGGAGCATTGGGATTCTCCCCTTTATAAAACTGCTTCAACAATTCAACTGCCTCTTCCGCTCTGTATCCACTAATCACCTTCGGCTTAAAAGTTTCCTCGGTCAACTGGAACGTATTCAGCACAGAACCGCACCCTCCAAATCTCTCATTACCACAGCCATAAACAATCACAGGAATTCCTAATTGTTCCAAAGCACTAGCGCACATGATACATGGCTCAACGGTCACATAAAGTTCACAATTTCTTACAACATGACGGACATCCACTCCATTTTTAATAGACCATTCAGTTACCTCATCCAACGCCACCAGTTCCGCATGACGTGTAGCGTTTTTCCACTCGTTCACACGGTTACGACCTTGACCTACAATCACATCCTCGTAAATAAAAACACAACCGACAGGAACCTCTCCACAAGAAAGGGCTTCTCGAGCCTGGCAAAACGCTAGTTCCATATACTGTTGAGCGTTTGGACCAGGACCATAAGGTCCAGATGGTGGAGCCGAGGTATTGGATTGAACGCCATCGTGGTGAGTAGAATCTTCAGAAGAGGTGGAATTCGTCATTAGTGAATACAACTTTAAATAATTTACTAAATGTTTTAGATAATTGCACTTTAAATTTGCAGTTTTAATTAAAAATATGTTTCAAAATTTAATGCGAAGAAGAAGAAAAGAAGAGAAGAAAAGAGGAGCGGAGCGAACGACAAGAGAGCACGCAGTAGACAGACGACAAAACGATTCTCTCGGCAAGGCTGTGACTGTGTGCATGCAAGCAGCACCATTCTTTCATCAGCCATCAGCAAAACATGTGCCTAGAAAAGTGAATGTAAACAAGACAACAGAGGACAAAGCATCTGATCTGGTAAGTCGGTATCATAAAGCATTGATATTTTTGAACAATTTGCCCCAATTTTCCGCGCGAAAAGTGCTCACAGTCAAAAAGAATGTTTGTGTTGTGATTTTCATATGGAGAAAAATCGGTTTTCTTGTGATTACGGCAGCTACAGAACGAACATCTGCTCAGTTAAAAAGTGAAATATGGAAGTATAGTTTAGTTTAATTAGAAAATTTGTTGCTAGTTGTGTTGTGTGGCTAGAAATTAATTGGAGTTAGGTTCTAAATGTCAAGTACAGTGTTTAGTCAACGAAAGTTTTGGAGATAATAAAATAAACCTTGGTTTCAAGATGGTCTTGGGTGGAAAGCTTGATGATGTGGAGGTGATGAAGAAACTTTTAAAATATTTCGGTTTGACGGATTGCCTGAATCTAGTTAATTTGTCGAAAGGGACAACGGTAAGATTAACTTTCATTTAGTTAAAAAATAGCTATTCAAATTAGTGCGGAAAGAGCATGTATTTTTTGGGGCGTTGATGTGTATTGATTTTATTTGATTGTTTGTAGATGAAGGACGTTAAACTGAAAACGGGAGATATACAAGGATTCAATTATATTTTAATAAATCTGGTGAATAACAGAGGACTTGGGATACAACTAGGAGGGAGAAATCCGGAACAAAGGGCGTTAGTTCAGCAATGGTTACAATATAATCTGCTTCATTTAACGGATAAAGCAGCAATCACGGATTACGTACTACGGGTAATAATAATAATGCAAACTCGACAAACTGTGTACTTACCTCAGCAGCGTTTAATAATATTATTTTTGTCTGTGATATTATGTTCATAAATTGAGTATAAATGTTTTTTTATTGTAGGAACTGGATAATTATCTTGTGCCATGTTCTTTCTTTGCTGGCCATAATCTAACACTGGCTGATCCCGTGATATATATTAGTCTGTATCCAGTTTTTGTAAGTAGCTGAAAGCCTACTTTCATTATGATTTGTGACCTTTTAATCAGAAAGCATTTTAGTAATATTTTTATGGAGTACGTCGTGAATGTTTTTTTATTTTTGTGTTTAAAGGCGGAGATGAGTTTTCAAGAAAAAGAAAAGTATCCGAATTTATCCCGATGGTTTCGTCTACTTCAAGAAGATTCTGACCTTAGGAGCAAAAACAAAAAAATCGTTTTCTCACAGCTGCCACTTTACACATCGTCCAGTCTACATCATTAAGCTTTATGCGAAAAAGACTTTAAATTTATAGTATGGTTCACTTGTATTTCAGTTAGTTTATATTGTTTTTTTCAATTGTACCTGCACAGTGCACGCTCCCAAAGTAATTTTTATTTATGCCCGCGTGTCGATGGTAAAATACTATAATTGCATGTGTATTAATATTAGTAATTTATTGTGGCAATTAAAGCAAGGTCAAAGTCCAACATCGTATTCTTTTTAGTTTAAGTTTAAATGTACTTTATTACTTCATTCTTAATTATATTTTTCCGCTCCTTACAAAGGCAAAATGTTAGGTTTCGGTCATTTGGATAGTTTTATCGATATATTGTAAGTACGAATTTTTACTAGACTCGGTTAGTTACTGTATGTACATGCTTCAGTTACTAAGCTGACGTAATGACTAATTGTTTAAGTTTAAAATATTCTTCGTAGATATGAACATGATAATGAAGTTTATGACGTTAGATAAATGGCATATTGTGCTAATGATAACAATAATAGTACGTCAGTAAATTAATATTTTGTCAGGTAAATGGGCTCACAACAATAATACATAAATGAGTTGAGTAACAGGCTTTTTATACGCAGTCAAATAACAAGTTAGCGAACAATGAATATTCATTTTAACATGAACACATTTTAGAATTAACTATCTGGATTCTACCAGATTTGTCTAACGTACTTAATATTCTAACTTGTTAATGTTTAAAACAAAAGGTTATCGCTACTTGACCAGTTTATTATGTTAGACTGAGGCACAAAACAGGGCAAAACTTGTAAAAATGAGCAAGTCAATATGGATTTTTGGAGTAATAGATATCTTAACTAGGGCGTAGTTAGTAGTGTTTGGAGTGGATTACAAATTACCTTTGAAATCTTCATTATTTATTACTTGGAATTGACTATCAGAGGAAGTACAATTAATAATTAATTATTGGCTTATTATATCATTTCACTGTTTAGTTAATTAATTAATACTCAACAACAACTTTTCCCGACTTTGCATTAATGGTGGTCATTCCCCCCCCCCCAACTTGAAACAGTAAGTACAGGTTATCAAAAAAGAAGGTATTTGGTCCAGGAACAAGTTTTCAAATATTTAGGACAGTAAACTTTAGTTTTCTTTGTTGGGCAAGTTTCTTTTTATTTCGACCATCATACGACTGGATTATTAGTTGACTTCAGTAACACTATATATATTTCTCGTTGTCAAGGGAACTTAAAATTATTTGAAACTTTTATAAACACATAAAACATAAAGCGCATAATATACTAAATACTCTATACTCTATAAATGATTTGTCTTTTTTCATGATAAAATTCTATTTATTGCATAACGTCATACTATGTACTAATAATAGGAGTATTCAGCTTAAAATCTAATTCAATTAATTCTGTTTGCATTCATAATTAGTACTAAAATACTAAACCAAATATATATACAGACTGAAAGTAAGTTAAAATGATGAAGAACTGTTTCCGTTAAAATCTTAAGAAAATAGCACAGTTTCTAAGTAGCTACCATTTTAATATATTTTCTCATCACACTAGACTAAATGGTTTAAATAAACTTCGAAATCCGAAATCTTAAAATGTTGCTGCTCAGTAATTATAAATAGCTACCTTTTTCACTCTATCCACATATCCTTTATTTTGGGCTCTGGCTTGTGACATTGTTAATTTGTTTTGTACATATAAAGTTTTCTCATGGAAAAAATTGCTGCTTTCTCATTTATTTACATATGGATACTAAAAACATGTACCAAATATAGGTATAATCTATTATCTAAGTATATATACTTTATCTATCTAAGGTTTAGATTCGTTTTTTCTTTCTGTCACAATAAATTTCAACACACAATTTTATAACATCTTTGGACTTTTATATACACAGCTATATATATTTTTTGTCTCTTACACAAAAAAGACTTGGTTACTTGATTACTTGGTTTACAACGTACATATTTTTTGACAAGAAGACAATATTGCACCATTTCTGATTTTTTTTCTCATGTTCTCTTTCAGCATTTTTCAACTAACTCTAAGCAAACTTGGTTTTGTCGACTTCTTTTGCAGCAGCAGCGTCCTTTTTCCTCTGTCTTTTCTCCTCGTCCCTCTTATCTTTTCTCTCCTTGGCTTCCTCCGCACCGGGCAGAAATAGAAGCGGAAACATTCCCAAGAGACATCCAAGCATAACCCCGAAGGCTCTTCCAAAGTTGCTCGCCCAACGGACAGCACTACTAGCCATTTGACTGGGCGTCAGTTCTGGATAACGGATCCCTATTTTACTAGCAAGTTCCTCAACATACCATGCAGATCCTATACCGGCAACGTCAGAAATCGCATTTCCAAGGGCGGCTGCTGCCATCGTCGAAATTCCTAGAGCTGTTCCAATTGTGATGTCTATATAGTCTCCCTGGGGCATTGAGAGAAACAAAATAACATAAAAGTTTATTTTTCACCCATATTATCCAACAATTCAAAGGGAATACATAAAAAAGCATTAAATTCCTCAGTTTAAAAAATTTACTACCAACTAGTCAAAAAAACAAAGCGAAGTGAAAATGAAAAGTGACATAAGGGGCTGGACGTGACGATGATGTGAAGAGATCACAATTTTCTCTCTATTCGCCAACTCCAACTTCATTCAACATTCAACATATTTTTATGTAGGATTTGCGTGTTCAACTTGAGCTTAGTTTAACTGCTACTGGTGCTGCTGGTTGATGAATGTTTACGTTGTACAGTTCCGTTTGATCAACAAAATTTACACAAAAGATAAAGAGTGAAAACATCAGAGCGAGAAAGTAAAAGTAAATAAGGAAATGGCAGTTAGTAATATGTAGTTTGAGAATTAGAGGGGAAAAAGTGATGTGTTGCTGGTAGTTTTGGAAAATGAGGAGATGAGCTGTTCTGAGGGAACAAAGCCATCATCCATTATTCACGAACGACAACATATTTTTAATGAATTCTTTCAGCTTGTCTGTCAGTCTTCTGAACGAATAAATTTCTTAAATTTAAAACGCCTGTTGTTTGAACAAATAGTTATTAATTTACATCCGCTACTTTTCTATGCAACTTTTGAATACACCTTCTTTCGTTATCTATTCTACTATCCAAAATATATTATTATTTTACTGTTTGCTCTTCATATAATATTCTCTTTACTCAACTTATAATAAATGAGCAAAAATTGCGTTTTTTTGCAATAGAATCTCCAATTTCCGTTTTTTCTTTTCCAATTTTCATCATTCTAGCGGAATGTAAAATTGAAAGAATACTAAATAAAAGGCGAGAGGAAGGTATCCTGAGAAGAAGTGGATAACAAAGACCGTTAGGTATATCGAGTATCTACCGTTCCCACACATTCAACATTCGCTTTCTCTTCTTCCACCGCTCGCAATTCTCTATTTTCACTTTTCACAACAATCCATCCAGAAAGGAAAAAAGCGCAAAAAAAATTTACTCGCAACACCTGAATTTTTCTCTAGCTCTTCTAGCATTCCATGCCAAACACGACATCAGACACCAACAAGAACGTCGACATTATCGTTTCCCAGTCATCCATAAGAAAACAGAGAGTGAGAAAAAAGGACAAAATAGACAAGAAAACTACCAAGCCTGTTTCCTAGCTGATAATAATAGTCTCTAAAGCTATATTCCATTGCTTTGTAAACAGTAAATAAAAAATATAATTCTCGCCTTTTCGCTTTTTACTTTCTCGTTCTATCCATCTTTAAGCCTTTTCTTTCAGCATTGAAAAGTCCCTGTTCGGCTATATAACGTTTCTCTCTAGCTTTTTATTTCTCACAGGAATATAATACGAGAAAATAATCCCATTCTTAATACTCTTGCATATACAGACAGACAAGACACACTAATCCCTCCACTTGCATTTTATTCGCCATTATTTTTTTACCGGCAACGAGAGAGAAAAAAACACGACATCCGAGCAGCTCTAAAGCTAGAGCTCATGATGATGATGCTCACGAAAAAAGATTTAATCACGAAACTACTTTACTTTTAAACAAACTAGGATCTAAAAAAAATTCTGAAAGATTAAATAATAGATTGAAGCTGAACGTCCATTCATGCTTGAAAGTGAAAATAAATATTTAGTTATAAAATATTTAAGCAATTTTTAATAGAAAATAGAATGTAGTAGTACCTACCGCCAGAATCATGATGAGATTGTCGAGAAACCCAAAACCAATGAAAGGTAAGGCATTCTTCAGAGTAACTAAAGTGCAAGAAGCCAGTAGTTTAGTCAATTCAGAGCATTTTTGTGTTTTTTATCCAGGTCAGTTGTCAAAAGAAGAAGTGCAGAGTAGAGCAGGGAACATGCATCCAGAATTTCAATCAGGAATGACCAGATACCAGAGAGAAAAGCCCAGCAAAAAATCCATCCCATCACCGGAAGCAAATCCAAAATCCGATTGATGTTGTGAGATAAAATAGTACATTTTTCCCATACAAAAATATATAACAGATAGATAGACCACAAGGAAAAAACATGCAAAAAACAGAGACAAAGATTTATTTTAGTTGACATTAAACAAACCATAACCCATGCAAACAGTAACTAACGGTAAACCCACATCATATATTATTATATAGCCATTCAATTCAGCTCATCATCATCGTCGTCGTTATTCGTCACCACCGATCACAGTGGTCGGTCACCACAAAAAAATGCTAGATTTCTAGTGCTGGACAATATACAATTTACAAAGAATGTACCACTTTCCCCCAAACCAACAGTTGTACAAGTAGCATAAATACCGGACGTGATTTCTTGTCTTTCTCTTTTATTCTCTTGAAAATGAGCACAGGTTTCACTTTTCTGGTTTTGCTTTGAACATAATAAACAGGAGGAGGAAAAGGGGAAATGTGAAAGTAAAAATGTATACCTCCCTATATTATACCGTGTTATGTGATTTTTCCCACACGGAATGAAAGAGAAAGGAAAGGAGAGAAAATAAAATGGCTGGATATTGTTCACAATTTGGAAAGCATTACTGCATCGATATAATGGAGTAAAATTGTAGTTAAGTTTTCCTGTGTAACCAGAGAGCAGTTTTGAGAATGTACCTGGATCTCTGGATCTAGTATTGATTTAGCCATTCATTAATGTAGCACGTTTTGTAAAAGTGCCTGGGAGACTTTTACTTCTATTTCCAATTTCCATCTGCTGAAATAATGCCCTTATCTTAACATATCGCGTTACCTATGGGAGAAAGAATAGTGCTGACCAAAGAGAAAGGTGTAAATGAAAGTAGTTTTTTTCTGACCACAAACAAGAATAAAAAGAATTTTCTATAGAAAGGAAATAAAAAGGGAATTCAGAGTGTTTTTTATCATTAAAGGTTCTGTGTAATAAATATAAAATGAATAGGAAACATATAACATACAACATAAAAATAAACTGCTTGTAAACAGATTGCATAAAGCTTAATGAGCAATCCTAGCAATCAAAATAGAACGTGACCATAGAACGGAAAAAATCTCGATTGATTTCTGGTTTACTGACAGACTGGCAGACTGAATGACGTCAAGTGTTTGAAGGGTAGGTAGTACATGACATGGTACTACCAGTCAACGAGGCAATCTCTTCACGTCGCTCATGTCAACACTCGGGACAGTCATTCAGACAATCAGACAATAGCAAAGACAGGCAAATAAAGAAGATTAATTATTTCACTTCCGGTGGACACCTTTCTCTGACTTTTCTATAAAATAATTTTCTTCATGGCTGTTTGATTTCGTAAGTATTTATTTACTTATTTCTTTTTGTGTTTGTTAAAATTGGACAAAATCAACGAGTGAAAGTCATGTTATTAGCGAAAATTTTGAATATGTTTTATATTTTATTATGCCAATTTCATAAGAATCTTACATGCCATGAATAAGATAAAGTAAGAGTCAGTCTGTTAGAAATAAGCTAACAAAATCAATGGAAAAAGGTTACTTTTGCTTACTTTACTTTCACTTTCTATTATAGTGTTCCATTAGATTTCTATATGAAAAGCAGCTTTTCTCCTGAGGAGAAACCACAACAAAAAATTGCCATGAAAAGAAAACCCACTACAAACTGAGCTGCTTAGAAGAAAGTCGCAACAGCCATTTATAAAATTGATACTTTGCTTGCTATCTTCTTATTTTATCTTTTTCAACCTGTTACATTGAGAGTAAAAGTAAACCAGGCAGGTTTGCACACATGAAATAAATATGTATGCACACAAAACCCACACACCCGCAGACACAAACACACCTGCAAAAACATAAATATTCCTCAATACTTTCCCAAGTCTACTTCACTTTCACTTCAACTTTCTCCCTCTGCCTGGTGCTCTAGCATTATCTACCTGTCAGACTAATGATGGTAAAGTAAAATATGATGATGATAAACTAAACTTGTGGTGAAACAGAAATAAGTAAAAAATATTCAGTACTTTCAATCTCGTACCGAAAATACCGAGTTTTTCTAGAACAGTCCGCATTTAACCGAGAAACATTAGTTTTTGGAATTGTAAGATTTTTCAGGTGAGAATAGGACAAGAAAAAAGAAATGTTAGTTATATGGGAAAACGACGAAGATGATGAGAGCTAAAATGTTTTTCTTTTTTCCACAGATTCTTTCAACCATATACACTGTTTTTCTTACCTCCCCAAATGGCAGCAGCTGAAGCTGGTGGTGCTTTATCATCTGGAAATAATAACAAAGAAAAATATAAAATATTTACTTTTTATTTTGTATATATTTATAAAGTTTTTGAAAAGAAGATTTTGCAATTTATCATAGAAGCAAAAGGTTATAGATGTGGTTGCATGACAGAAAAATAATTCTTAAATTTTACTTTCATAAATTTGCGAATTGTTCATGTTAACTTTGCCGAGAAAATGATAAATGATTTATAACTTTGCAAGCGGAAAAAATAATTATCATCCTCCTTTCACTCTTAAAAAGAAAGTATTATCTGTATTAACTCTAGAACGCTAAGCCTTTCTCTTCCTGTTAATCAGCTTTTCATTTTTGATTCTACTTACAATATAAGGTCTTGGAAACGAAAGAAAAGAGAAAGTTTTAATACTTGTTTTTTGTTTGTAGATTGGATAAGCCGAAGGAATTAAAGAGATGAGTTACGTGCAAGATGATGAAAGAGAAAACTTTGAACAAGTAGAGATGAAGATAATGAGAAGACAATACTAATAATGACTCAAGTTTTAAGAACGACTATACAGTTCTAACAAAGTAAACATAAATAACAACGCTGCCGTGACAGGACAAGGAAAGCAGGAGAAAGTTTGAAATCTTCATTTTGCGGTTTGTTTTGGCAGCTGGCCTTGTTAACATAAGAAAGAGTTGAGCGATAATCCCTCCATCAAAATTAATAGAGTTTATATAGTAATAAAAACATTACTATATGCTAAATACTGTTCCATATTATACCCCGAGGGCAAAAAATTAATTATGCAAATCTGCAACACACCGTCCCAGCACGGA
>JAQFYG010001403.1:0-19146 GCA_034694325.1 Entomobrya corticalis | reverse complement strand
TATGGCATATCTGCCTGTTTCTTAATATCACCAGGACGGACTGACTTAACTGTCGCCGTTCTAAAACTGCTTCCTAACCTAAACATCATAATAATATTATTATAGAATCTAGGTTTTCTCCAGCTAATACGAATACAACTTCTGCTTCAAATAACTTGCATGTGCCTGCTACTGACATTGCTCTTGAAGCAGAAGAAAACGGGAGACAAGGAGAAACTATATAAAAAGAGGGAAGAAAAACGTTGTATCAGCTATGCGGCAACACAGTCAAGTCGTAATCGCACACACCAAAATGGTAGAGCTGTTATGAGCACTGTGTAGTGTTGGTGGTGGCAGTGGTGGTTGTTGGCCGATTGTCGTATCAAGCAAAACTCCTAGGCAAAAGGCGTTATATTACATGTTGAAACCAGCAAACTGGAGAAAAGGAAGAAGAAGAAGCAAAAACATCACTTGGAATAACTTAATTAAGAAACTTAATTTAGCTGTTACGAGGACAAGGAATTTTCTAAGATTAAGAAATGAAGGAAATGAGGCAGTTATTTCGTAGAAAAGTCTCCGGTCGTCTTCTTGTGTTTACCAGTGTAAAAGATGTAGTTTTTTTACTTAAAAACTACTATGGTCGACTATGCTCCAAAGAGTAAGTTGAAAGAAAGAAAACATTTCCATGTTCTTTACAACAGATACATTGCATTGGTATGCAAGCACAATACCATCATAATATCTGCGTATACATGCCTATTAAATTAGGCTGACTTATATTGCGCAGTATATACATAAAACTTCCTCAAATAATGGCTTAGTATAGGTTTCATTTTTAGCGTAATGTGTAATGATAAAATAAATGGTTTAATTTACTATTTTATAATTATATTAACGTTTGTAAAACCACAAATATAATAGGCTTAAACCAGAAAAGATGAAGAACATAAATTTGTATACGAACGTTTTACTTGAATATATTTGTGAACAATATTATGGTTACTGCTAGTTTTGCAAGCTACTTTTTAAATGTAGTTTTAGTTTCTGATACTTGTATATTATATCGGCTACTCATACAATTCACAAATACAATAATTTTGCTTATTCAAGTGCAAATAAAACAAATGTCTATGACTTTTAAGTAATCCTTGTGGTAATTACTTAATACAAGAAAAAATGTCGAGAGGTTATTTGTAACTTTGTAAGTTTTTGTATTTACGAGCTGAATATTAGACTCTAAAAAATATGCACAAAGGAACGGTGGGGGTGGCCGCCTCCACGTAGAAGCTTCTATATGAGTTTTAAACAAGCTTGTTCTCTCCAAATATTGCTTGAACACACTGATAATTCAGCCGTAATAGTGGCCCTCAGGAATGTTTCCAATTTATCTTTCCTCATGAGAACAACTTCCTATGCAATGCATAAAAGAAACCTTTAAAAATCTTCCACCAGATTTTCTTGTACGGCTCATTGAAACATGACGAGCACTTATGGTGAACGAAACCAATATTATATTTTTGCCATGAATGGATCCGCTGTTCTCTGCTTTTCGCAGTGCTTACTGAGCCGGAGAAGTAGCAGTAGCAAGACAGCGATGTAAAGGTAAAACTGCGCTAAAGGAGTTATTTCACAGAGGAAAAGTCTTTAAAAGCGATGATGAGGACGACGGAGATGTCATGATCATGTAATAATGAGAAGGAGGAGAAAAAATAAGAAAACTGTAAGGACATCGAATGACACTTATAGTCTCCACGAATGCCCACTTTTCATGCAATTAGACTCGATACAATCGGCAGATAACGAAGGACCGTTGAGAGTTATTTCGTTTAATAGATCCGCCTTTTATTTGTATTTCTCACTCTACGATATACTCTTATTAGATAAGAGTCCCGGACTTGTATATATTTAGGCATATAGTGGACAGTATATAAAGACTATGACGAGAATATGTCTGCCTGTCTTCTTTTCATCGCATTCTACACACACATCATTGTTAAGCCGAGAGGGAGCGAGATGCTGTTGGTGGTGAAACTGAACATGTGCTTCTTTCACGCAAGCAGAGCAGAGATCCTCAAATTAATTTCCAATCTATTGCATTTCCAAATTACAACACTACCGCATTCACTTTTGAGGACGAAACGAAACACTGACTCATTCATCCAATCACTTATGCTGTCTTTCTTCAGTCATTCATTTATTTATTCCCTCGTTCTGTTTTTGTAAATTAAAGTGTTCGTCTTCCACATACATACCTAATGTATGTTTATACACTCACGCACACAATTCCCATTGAATAACTGTTATTACATCAAAGTTACATCCTTCTGATTGTTACATTCATACAAAATAATATAATGAATAGATAAAGTGCAAAGTAATATACCTGAGAGAGTGGTCTTTATAGAGCATAAAACTTATAGAAACAAAAACGCATGGGAAGATGAGCCACAGCCACTTATTACACGGTTCAAAAGATAAATGCATATCATGCAAGTTTCTTCTCCTTCTCACACTGCGCATTGTATTGTAGTAGTAATTTGATTTTGTCAAGATTTATATAATGAAGGAGATATATCCACAGTTTTTGAAGTGTTTACATTGATTGAGAAAACACCCATTTTCAAGAAAATTCATCAAGGCAGAGCGAGTAAATTGCTTTCATGTTAATTAGTAATTAAAATTGTGGACAGCAGCGGGGGAACAATAGAGTAATATCTGAATGTTAATTTAAGCCGGTTTTGTAATTTTGGGGACGACACGAGGGCTATGACTGCTATTACTACCGCTATTCTACTTTGCTTCTTCTCTGAGGAACGTTTGTTGGATGAGCAGAGCAACAACAACAAAAACAGCAAAAGCACACTACCACCACCACAACTCCACCGTCATCATCAGCAGGACAAAAAAGATTTGATATACCTACATCTGTAGTTAGCAGGCATGGAAAGCATCCGGATCCACACATAAAATGTATAGAAAATGGGAAAACGGGGAAAACAAAGTTTTCAGAGGTAGACATGAGCATGCAGATATACTGTTGTAGTTGTAGGTACATCTGCACGAAAGGGAGTCGTGGAAGAAGATTCTCTTTGTCTGCTGTAAATACATAAGGGGCTCTTGTTCTGGGAATAGTGGGAATATTGGTACATTGTGTGCTGGCGCTGGTCTGGTGGCAGCGTTGGTGTTGCTGCTGCTGGTAGAAGACCTCATACGAAACTACCACTATTATTATTGCCACCACTGGAAGAACTTTTTCCACGTTTTTACGTATAGTACAGCTGCTCGTTGCTGATATATCTAAGCTTTATAGATATAATAATGATGGTCGTTCTTCTTAAATTAAATTCTCGCATGGTTTCCTTTCCAAAACCTCACACATTGCCAACAGAAGAAGAGCCTCTCTCTCTTTTTCACACACACAATCACAATACATAATACATACCGACGAAATAAGGCACACGCATAGTCCGTATATATAAGTTTCGTCAAAATTGAAGGAACCAGACAGCAAGTAGTTATAGGCAGATATTTATAGTATGTAGATATACTTAAGTGGAATGCATATTTGTAGCAACTGAAAATTGGTTCTTGAAAGATGTTCTCCTCCTATCCTCTTGCTATCACTCATGTGGATATTATAACTTTGCAAGCAAGGGATCCTCGTCGTCGTCTCTCTGCGCGCCAGCGATTTACTACTACGACTAGTGCAGAGTTGTACGTACAATTTTGTGAATTTGTTGCTTACATTCATGCTAGGATATTATTGCTGGTTGGTTCTATTAAATTACTACATTTCATTCATTCATTCATGTAACAGGATGAAAAGGTGTTCCAAGAAATGTGTTGAAGAGCAGGGAGATGAAAGGTCATATTACGCAATGTCAAAACGAACGGGTGTGCATCTCTTTTTATAAAGAATGATATGTATGCATGCACGTGAATGTGCTTCCAGCAAATTGTTTAATATGATTCTTCTGATAGATTGAATAATACCCACTCAAAGCCATGTCATAATTTCCAGCCATTTAAGTCTTGTCAACTGTGGAAAATGATTCTTTTATTCAACTTTTATTGAGTGCTCCATCTCCATCATCATCGCCGTTGTAGCAATAAGCGACGACAAGCACAAGAGGAAAAAGGAAGAAGATGGAATAAAAAAGGTGATGGAGTGAGAAAGAGAGAAAGGGAGGTTATTGAAAAAATGGAGGTGAACGAAGCATAAAAAGAAGATGATTGAGGAAACAAGGAATTTGTCGGTGATGTGATGATGACGATGATGGTGATGCGAAGGAGGATGAGGATGTAATATGTTGATGCTGCGGATGATGGTGATGAAGAAAGAAATGTAGTAGCACACACAAGAAGATGAAAAACTGAATTGATATTGAGCTTTTGCTCCTCTCTCTCCGCACTATCACTCAACCTAATAATATTCTTGTTGGCCCTCATCATCAAATCGTCATCAACACATCACCGGCCTCCTTTTTATTTGCCTCCATAAAGATAGAGGCTGTGTGGTAGTAATGGTACGTTGGTGGCGGTTATTCTCATATATTTTGCTATTGATGAGCATGATGGTGCTCCCTGGAATGTGATCTTCATGATGTTCTATATAAATTCAATCCAATTTCCTTTGCAAAATCCCTTCTCTGTCTCTATATCTATGTGCCTGTCTCCTGCTCTCTTTTTTCCTCGTTCAGTTTTGTACTTGCTTCTGCTACTGAGGAAGATAATATGCGTTTGGGACCTTGTTACTGACGAAAAGTTGTGTTGTGGATTGGTGTGTACATCCATAAGCCACATGCCTAATATAAATTGGTAGGGTGAAAGGGTGTAAGTATTTTGTGATTCCACAACACACACTTCTTGCTCCATGTCTTCTCTTATAAATAATATAATATGAATATACGCTCGCTGACAGCCTCTTCATGATGACTCCTGTTTCCAATATAAAGAAGTAGTCAATATTATTAAAAGGAGAACTTTTACTAGCTTATAGTTTTCAACTCCAGTCTTCTGTCTTCGTGCCTTGTCATGTCATCATCTTCTAGATAGTCATCAGCACATCAGATCACAAGTATCATCATCGTGATCTTCATGTACCACAACTACTAGCTTCAATAAAATCTCTCACTTAGAGTCACCACTAGAATACCTATATAAAATATCATCATCGTCTCCCTATTTTTACTTGCATAACACTTTTCAGACCAATATTGTCTACTGCAGATAACGATGCCAATGATGTTGATTATCATCATGATTTTCGAGGACTATTATTTAATTCTACATTTTTCAGACATGCTTAAAGATTAATCCATTAACTTAATCTGATAATGGGGACGGCGATCATTGTGGTGATCAAGATGATGATCACATTTAGAGTTTCCCAAAATCTTGTTAAAAATGTGAGAGTGACATGACACGTACCACTTCTTCCACCTCAATGAATACATGAATACCCGATGACTCTTCTATTAGATATTTTCTATAGTACCTAATCTGCGTACGTTGTCAGTCATCGTTATTAGATTAGTGCTGAAATGAACAGAGCAGGGCATGATGGTGGCGAGTAAAACCACAGTTGTGTATAACAGCATGAAGTTTCACAGCAATGAAAACTGAATCATCGCATCGAGTATTTTATCGACAACAGTTTCATATTTGGCCAATGTCAAAGATAGTGTGCATCGTACATTTCAATTATTTTATGTAGTAGGAAATCAAAGAATCTAACAAACAAAGGTGAATACAATACTCAAGAAATACATGGTTTCATAAGCGGTGTTCTTCAATCTATTTACCTTTTAGACCAGAGCAGTCCGGAGCAACCGTAAGTAGCGATCAATCTTTTAGTAATGACGAGAGAAAATTTGACCAAATGTGATGAGATGGTGTGTATTGTGTATTGAGCAAAGCTTTTACTTACATTGCATTTGCTTGTATTTTGCCATATGCTGTTGTAAGGTTAAATTGAAAATGGAAACTCCATGAAGTGATTTTAATGATTTTAAAACGTACAAAAACTAAAATGCAGCGCTGTACTATATATCTACCGACATGTCTATCTTAAAGCTACTATGCTTGCTGGGCATTACTCTTTTCTTAATTTATCTTTTCACCGAAATAATAATGGATGACGGCTCAAAATTGGATTTAGGACTTTCTCACGAACCTCTCTCCCCCTCTGCCTCTAACCTGTGTTCTCATTCAGGCTATTTTCTTTCAGCACGTCGGCTTTCCTTGCCATTGCACAGAATTTCCTCTTGTGCACATATACATAATAAGTTGTCTGCTTGACTGAACACTGAAGGATTTTCATAGCAGAGAAATTAAGTACATGACTTCACGAAACTATGTCGGAAGCACAGAAAAATAGAAGTTGCCACTAATTTATCGTGCCATTGAATGGTGAACTATGCGTTATCACCTTTTAAAATATTTTTTGCTTTAATAAAATTGGTTTTCACACTAAAATGTTTCTAAAGTCAATACAAAAAAATTTGGTAATCTCATTCATATCACCCGTTCACTTTGGATTACTAAGTAGGAGTTGTTGAAAAGTTTCATAAAACGTTTCTAATCAAAAATCATTTTACGAAGACTTTATCGCTCATCATCATGTCTCCGATATAAGCAAGATACAAGCTGAGGCAAGTAAAACTGTTGGAAAGTTTTGAGAAGTTCTTTGTGAGTAAACGATCTGCTTGCTTTTTTGTCTGGAGTGAAATTTGACACTTTAATCAAAACTGGAGTTTAATCCAAGGATCCGTGGGAGTTAACACTCACCGGGGCGCGAGATTAGATTACCACTGCCTCTATTTGGTTTTTCATGCTGACGATGGCTACAACCATTATTGGGCTCTCCAAGAGACGTAATCATGTCATGCAACATTTTTTCATAATATGTTGATCATGATCAACATCAACACGAGAGCATAGTATGAAAGTATTCCTAAAATATTACTCACAATCAGCATACACACCAAACTATAGTTGAATTGTTGCTTGAAACTATAAGAGCTCATCTAAAACTCATGCATCATACAGATTATCGAGCTTCTACATAGCGTGATACATTGAAAATGTGTGTTATGCGTAATAATAGCAGTACAAAATACGCAAGTGTATACGATTTAATGCGTAACGTTACCAAAATTAAAATTACATACATTCGCAGTGAACTTATAAATAACAACATGTAATTCTTTTGGACAAGAACTAGAGTTGTGCTTGTTACCAAGAAATATGCCGAAGGTGTTTATTTAGTTGTATCTTATATCCTACTACATACACCATTACCGTCATCTCATCTCATGAGTTCATATTCGTGTGAGTACACTTCCACAGAAAAGTGCCACACTGCGTTTTCAAATGTGGCATATAAAATTAACATCGTGAGGAGTAGGGGCCGGGGAAAGCAGAAATGGGAGGGCTACCAAGGTGTATTTAAGGTGGTTGATTGCGTGAGCTTGAATAACGGAAACACATTAACTTGCTCCCTCTGATTAAGGATTAGAAGAAGTGTACGTGTACACAACAACTCTCTCTGGCACATACACAGTTTTGCTTATGCACAGCAACAGCATATAATAAGTTGTCCAAGTTGCCTGTATAGCCACTTTATACGAAAATAAAACATGAATTGTAATAATAATGGCCTGATATAAAATATGATAATGTACATACGTACTAAAATACTAGTATCAAATCGACCATATAATAGCCCGCATCAGTGATTCATGTTGTGCTGACTGCACTGACAAGAATACAAATGCAACAAAACAAATCTAGCCAAATGGTGCAAGAAAACCAATATTCACATCACAAAATAACGAGATATTACATGCACCATAGGACGGTAATCATAATCAACTTCGTCATCATCATCATCATTCCTGCTTCCACCTCACATCTCTTTAATGTCGTGTAGAACCATATTCCGACCCATATTTCTACCATTCACCTGACATGATTACTGTTGTAAAACACAAGCGCTGGACCCTTGAAAAAGTTCGTTTTCCTGTTCATATTTCTCAAAAACCCCGTGCAGGCAATTTATCCACAATGGAAATACACAGTCGGTCCAGTTGACTATTCATTTTACTTAAGTGGTAAGTGAAGTGAAGGCCACCTCAGTACTCCTGTTCATTAAGCTTATTACTTTTATGCATTTATTGTACCTTTTAAATTTATACAATCGCCCTCATTGCACCTGCTTATTTTATAACAGGTACAATAATACCTATGTTGATATAATTTTCGAAATTTGATGGACTCATTTCTCACTTTTCCATCTTTTATTCATGACCATGTGGTAGTAATAAGTAAAGTGCTGCTACCATATAGCAATATTGTACTTTCTATTTTTTTATTTATATATTAATATTCATAATAGGCCAGCAGCTTGCTACTGCATACAGCGTGCAAAAGTAATTTGATTGTATTGTTATTATGGCTGTGCAAATGTTTCTCAATTTCATTTCGTTGTATTTAATCGAACAGCAGTAGCGGGCTGTAAGTTGTAATAGTGTAAATATGTATATAACATGCCTTTTCCACTGTGTTCATCAGTTACAAAATCTGGAAGTGCCAACAAAAAATAATACGGGTGTGTTGATATCGGCACAGATATTGGGATATTGAATCTGGAATGCGGTGGTTGAAGAGAGCAAGTGGTCTAGAAAAGCTATAGCTTACTACGTTCTAAAGCTCATTACTTAAATGTACCAACAGCCTTATAAAAATATAGGTATACGTCATCGTCTTCATCATATTACTTACACAACTACTCCCACTATGCTATAAGCTTAATGGATTTTATAGATTAAATACAAAATGCATACAACACTTTCCTTTACCTTTCATCCTACTTTATTGCATGGCAGAAAGGAGCACCATCAACAGCACAATATTACATGTGGACAGAGAGCGAGACCTTTTTAAAAGAGACCATTTTCGTGTTTTAAGTGAATTAGAGCCATTAAACATATTAAAAAAGCGCATTTGGTCTCTCCCAATTTTCTATTATCTCGCCATAACCAAAGTTCCGCTCTTGATACTGATGATAATACATACGTAAAACTGAAACTCATATATATACGACTACCACAATCATCACCGCTGTTGCTGCTATCACTATCAGTATATAAGGAAGTTGTTTTTTAAAAAGGAAAAAGCAAAGCCACATTTTCAATTTTGGACGGATTCATTATCGGTATATATTGATTTCCTTCGGTGGTGGTAGTAGTAAGTAAGTTGTGTAATGTGCAGTTGAATGTTGAATGCATACAAAGTATAAACTACATACTGCCGTTTCCATCATGATCATCATCACGCGTAATCAAAAGAATGCATTTATGTCTTGCTTCGTATAATACTGGTAGGAGTCCCAGTCCCAGTCCCTCACACATATACACATTTTCTCTTTGTGTAGCCGTTTCCGATTTTCAACTTGCTTTTAGATTGAACAATTTCACTTTCCAGGGAAGAACTAAGCAAACTTACTCTCTTCTCTTGTATCAGCAGAGGAGATGGTTACTCAAATACATTGAAAGAAAGAAGAATGATGATCCATTATAAAGTATTATGTAATGGGAAATGCTTTCCACATAGCACATATACGAAATCATTGTCTGTCTGTGAAAATATATCTCTCTGTATATAGTATGTACACAGAAGTACATTAGTGATGGGATGTGAGTGAGAGCAGGTGTTTTGATTCAATTCAATAATGCCCGTATTTTATATGGATATCCTGTTAAAGCTACTACTCCGCCTGTCTCTTACTTGATTTTGATGATGTGGAGGACGACGATTACCATGATCGCGTCGAATATATACGTATATATATATACATATATTATTATATGGCCCGACTATTGTATTTGCTTGAGAGTTCAAATAAAATAAATTGAGAATCACATAATGCTTTTAGCTATGATTACCTGAGAAAATGGAATATATCAGCTGGAGAGGAACAAAAAGAGTGTGAAGACGCAGCGAAAATTGATACTGTTGATATATTTACACAATCTGTTTTTCTCTTCTAATGAGATACACGTTTCAGAATAGATTATTACTATTATTATTGGTATGGATTTACATAACACCACAGAAGAACAAAGATTGCTGATGGAAGAATTGATTCAGTGAAAAACGGAGCAACAAGAACAATAGGTATATCCTGAGTACCTATATATTCTTACTATTTAATGTCAAATACAACCATTCGTGACTAGTAGTCAATTTATTTTGATAGATTGATTCAAGAAAAAGGTGGAGTACCTTTTGTGGACAATTATTTAGAGAAAATGAACATTTTAAGTTTTTAGAGAAAAAAAGGCAGGCCTTGATATCGCCTTGATACTAATAACACAGATAAACAAAATGAACTTAAATGCATTCAAGAGGTGGATGGTCCCTTACTGAATACGTGTACGTTGTTACCCGTATTATCATTATACTCACCAGTACAAAAAATAATGACAACAACAGCGTAAAAGAATTGTAATAAAAGCGTCATATAACCATTGTTTACCAATAATGTGGTAAGCGGCGAGTTGGGATGAGATATTATGTATGGTCTGTGTACTTACATGAAAAGGGAAAGAAAGCAAATGAAAGTGTCCGTCCATCCATCTACACACATACATACAAGTAAATGAGAAAAAAAGTCTCTCTCTCTCTCGCATTCAACTCAGCTCATTCACTCATTCAGTCTAGCAAGCGATATGATCATTCTACAAAGTGCTTGTAGTTTTAAAGGAAGACGATGCTCTAATGCTGGCAAAGCAAGCAAGGTCCAGACTCCAAACAATGATATTATTATATTATGTAGAAGTAGTAAAGTAAAAAGGGATGTTCTGAGAGCGAGTATTGTACGAGGAGTGAGTAAGTGAAGGCAAGGCAATAATAGTAGAAAAAGTAATAAGAGCTGCCCATATGGGTTCCCATGCTATCAAAGAACACTTAGCAAGCCATAAGCAAGCACCACCGCCACCACCACATATTGCTTTGGACGCACACAATGTGTGTATGTTTTGTGTGAGTGAATAGTGAAATATATATTCGGCTGTAGAAGGAGTCTTGTTATATACCATCAACAATAACAGACGAAGAGCAGCAGCAACTCAACACAATTGTGTGTGTTTGTACGTCGTCGTCGGAAAGAAAGTGGATTGGATGGGTGCTCCCCAAGCTTGACAAAGTTATTGCATCTGATTTAATTAGTTTTCTGTGTTCTTTTTGGTCTATCTGTCAGCTTTGTGGCAACAGTCTATTTTTTAAACACTTTTATTTGAGAATGAAATATTGGAGGGATTTTACTCAACACTGCTCTGCTGCAGCAATACCGCCATGCTCTTCTTCGTCCATTCCATGAACTCTCGTCTCCACCAATTTCCCTATATTGCTTTCCAGAAGGCTTCTGCTCCCAAACAAACGAATATTATATTATGCCACTGTAATAACTGCTTTGCGTTAATAATAATAACAACAGTATAGTTGAAACACTTGCTTAAAAATATAACATACATAATTTTCATTTAGTATCATATTTTTAATATAATATTATAGGACAACAGAGTCGAGTGTCCCTGCGTATAACGAAGTAATATTTAATAACATGCATGTTGTTATTATAAGCAGTCAAACAAATAGTAAAATGATAAACGATGGAAAAATATTATGAACGCACCTTTTACAAAAAAGCTTTGTTGTGTTCCTATTCATTTATAACGACGACATTAGCATTAGCATCAAGAATGCATATAAGCACCTTAGTAAGAAGAAAAGTGCTTTCATGCACACAAGTGTGGGCATATAATATATATAACGGTCCGGTAATTCCATTTGCAATTAAATAGTTAGTCAAGAAGAGGAGAGAAATGCCCTGCTGCTCTTACACAGAGAAATGAGTAAGTAACGAGCAGAGAAGCATGCAAGCAAGAACGCAAACACTGTGTGGCGTGCTTTGTTCATGTCTAGTTGAATCTTTACTCATTTTTTATTAAATGACTCCATTCCAGTAATAATATTGCTGTATGTACCTATGCCCATTTATTTATCTGTGCTACTTATGTCATGCATACATTTTAAAGAATCAATTTTGTGCACAATTTAAACCTGCATGCCAGTTACTTCCCGGGAAAATGACGACCTTACCCTTATATCTCAAAGATATATCTACAGAATTCATTTCCTACAGATATTCCTTGCTGCAAGTATGCATTGCGCTGATACATTCCTTACACTTTGTCCGCGTTTGCAATCACCAGCCACACGAACTGCCGAATAGCCGGGCACTCGTGCGAAATGCATACAATTTTTACATCACTCATCAAAACCAAAAACAAATTCCTCGAGCCGTCGCAAGATTAATTTCTTTCCAAGCCCAGTGAGAAATGAATGGGTGAACGAAGCACGCAAAACGAAAAAAATGGGGTTTGTGTTGGGGCTACTATAATACTTATACTTCTCAGCTGAACTGACTTAAAGTGAACGTGTGTGTGTGATGTGTTATTATTGCAAGTTTACCACTGATAGACTGGTTACGTGTTACTATTAATGAATCTACCTAATACCTATCATGGCTTTCATATAATGAAGAAAATATATATCTAGAGACAATTGCTAATGGCGAGTTGAATTTACGTTGTTTGTTGGCTGCTGCATGTCTGGTCCTATTATTGGTTGCAAGGGAAGACCCAAACCAAACGAGTAACAAGCATAATAATAATAATAGCAGTGCCTTTTCTCTTCTCTCTACTACTCCACACATAACGTGACAATTCCTCCTTTCTTTCTTTCCCACTAACTAATGCAATAAGAATATTATATTATGATCGTGAACATCGTTTCTGTATGAGACTGTGGCATTCATTGTTTCAATATATGATGATGGCTAATAGAGAATAAAGTGGTTTGTATGTGTGTAGGTGTTCGGAATGTTATTATTATGGGAAGGAGTACAATGAGTTGAATGTAAGCAAGCGGGAACCTGTAGACAAGTAAGTTTTTTACGTGTGTACAAAAGTGATTCCATGAGGTAGTCACAGACAGAGCGAGAAAAGAAGCATACAAGTATTATATCATGCTATTTGGTATTTTATATATAGTAGAAAAATATATAACAACAACAAGACCAGAGTGGTTTAGTGGAGACAATGTACAATTATATTGGTGTTGGCATATATGTGCGTATATACATATAATTATATATACATTCATAATATAGATCCACTAATATTGCTTATTGCTTCTTCTAGTATTGATGGTACAACTACTACTAAATTCCCAATTTAATTTCCTCACGGATCCAATTAATTTGAAGGTAATCGAATGTCAGAGTAGAGTTACACATAGCTCCTTTTCCTCTCTCTCTCTTTCTCATTCGCTCTTTCTCTTCCCCTTTTAATGAAAGCAGTCAGCAGCTGCAATGTGCGGATATGTGTATGAACATTTTGCTCAGTTTCTCTCTCTCGTGCTCGCAGTCAGTTGATGACGGTAGTAGGGATGGTGGTGATGCACGAAAATGTTTTGGTAGCAAGACAAGCAATGTTGCTACGAAAGGCTCAACGATTCTAGTCAGAGTCAGCTTGGCTGAGAGAGAGTGTGTGTGTGTGTATTGTAATATATGAATACGTTTGTCCAAAAAATCTGCGAACAGAACAGGAGCTTTGTTCTTCTTCCTTGCTTGCTTTCATTCTGACTGACTCTGACTTGCTTCCGCACGGTACGTTTTATACGACTTTTTCTCATCACCACACACAAGGAGCGTTTTTACTATGCTTTTGCTACAGTGGAACATGGTTTACTACGATGGAGGCGGTTAAGTGAAGACATCGTTCACTAACAGTAACTTTGCCGTGTACTCACCATTTACTCACACTCCATTCAATAAACTGCCACTGTATCTCGCTTCGTCCTACTATTATTGTAAGCGTTTGTAACATCAAAGCATTTTCACCACGTGTGTGTGTCGTTCAATATTTATGTCTCAAAAATGAGTTCTCAACTTTTCATTTTCATCGATAGATTTTCTTGGGGTTTTGCGCGAGTAGTATGATAATCCCTAACAAATTGATGTCTACTGGACATATTATTATTTTATTGACAGATCTCATTTAATGAAATGTCAATTCCTTGATTGAACGCATAACGATGGTTCTCTTTTTTAATAGAAGAATTACAACTATGATATAATTTATGTCAGTTCTCCCCTTTCACAATCTCTTTATAAATACATTTTTGACCTGGTAAACAAAAGCAATAAAAAATCAGTTATTCATGTGCCACTGCGACTACCAATATATTCTTGATGCTCCTGTAAACTCGACAGAGTATTATGATGGCGACAGCACTTGCAAGTGTGCAAATGAAAATAGAACGTCATTCTGAAAATATTAAAGGGAGAAAGGGTTTCTGCATCACAACAGAACAGAACAGTTGCTTCAAGGATGCAATTTATCAATATTATACCACGCCAAGCACTATTACTCAATATCACTAGATTCCGAATTAGAGACTCGAAGATAGGATGGCCAAGGAATTGAACACATTGCTACTTCTTTAGAATCATTTATTATAACAAAAGGGATATGCTTGCTATTTATTACCAAGAGCTAGTTTTGTGTTGTTGTTATATCAAATGTTTAGCTCATGTTATTAAGTTGGGGTCCAGTTTTTTTCTTTCTCGAACAAAGCAAACCCTTGTAACAGCTTTTCACACACAAACAGATTTGGAGGGGGATAAGTGCCTGCAATATGTCATTTACCTACTTATATGGATATAAAACCTGACTTTTCTTCCACTTTATTATTATTTTTAGTCACTTCCTTCCGTCACCTAATTTATTATTTTGTGCCACAACTACCCAACCTCTGTCTGAAATGTAGCCGCACTTTTTATTATAGGGGAAACGCGTAATCTAACCAAAGGATCTTGGAATTAGTTTACCTATATATGTATGCATGTTACATTAAACTTATTTATTATTATACGTTATATCATAAACACGTAGGAAAGTGGTTAAAAGTTTCTAGGATTTGCATGATGGTTATTTATTCATTATACTGCAGGTGACTTTTCTTTGGTAATAATAACCAATTTTATCAGCACATGGCGTTGTTGTGGTTGTTGTAGGGCATGCTGTAGTGGATAGGGAAAAACTTTGCACAATATTTTATTTCTCCCCTATACTAGCTTGCTTTGATCCACCAATTTACTTAGGTATATGCATACATACAATACAACTAAACCGATCAGTTGGCAACTCTGCACTGGGTCGCTCGCTGCAGACTGCCGCACGCGTTGCTGCTCATGCAAAATTTTCTCCGAAAGGAAATTCGCAAGTGTAATAGCTACCAAAGTACTGTAATAAAGATTGTGGAAGGGAAAGTGCTCTTGTACAAGTAATATGCAGCGGACCAGCGGGTCTTCTCGGACCGGAATAATAATAATAATAATAATAATGAAAGCAGTCTAAGCTGAAAAAGGTTTGGTACAGCAATATAGTGGCATTGGTGCAGAGAATGAATGAGTTCACAATCATTATTATTACATTACACTCTAATGCATTAAATACCGTATTTACTCATAATCTTGCCGTTATCGCTTACAAAGAGGAATGTAATTTTTTGCAGCCGGTGATGGAAAGGAAGGGAAAAGAGGTCGAGAGAAAAGAAGGCCAGAGTTTACTACGAGTATTGAATCCAAGCTGACTGGAAAAATAAATTACACAAAATTCTCACTTTGTACTAAATTTGAACGATATTTTTTCCAGAGCACAACAAAGCTAAGTACACCAATGTGGAAAATACAGTCAGTCAGTGTTATAGTTATGATAATAGTAATGAGTGTATGAAATAAATTTACAATGTGTATTTTTATGCATGGCAATTGTACTATTTCGTAGGCATACAAGTCTATATTCAAGATATGCTATTGTAAACGTCAAGCATTCTACGAAAGGTGTAAGTCTTTTTTATTATTTTCTTATTTTATTAGTAATCTGACAGTAGTTATTCGGCCGCCACACCAGCGATAGAAGAATACTATACGGTACCACCACCACCAGCATACTCATCATTGGCACAAGAGAGAAATGAGTAGTAGTATTCAACAATATGTTCTTCTGGAGTGAAAATAAAATGTTATGCTTGGTAGTAAGTGTTTGAAGAGAATTATGAGCATGCAGTAACGCACCACACACCACTACCATCAAAGGTTTCTTAAATAACCCTTTTGCATGTGAACGTGGTATTACCAGGATAAAATAGGAGACAGGTGGAAACATTGCACTTTGAGCCTTGTAATCGTACGGAAAACGGTTCCACTTCTACTCTATGGGATGTTCATAATGAGCATGGTCCACTCACGACAAAAAACATGAGCAAAGAAGAAATTGGAATGGGAGTTTCCATAATAGTTATACATACATATTGCCAGTAGCTCTTATTATATAGAAAATTACAATCTAAAAGTGGTTTCTTGCAATACTGCTCTCTACTCTTGAGTAAAAATGGACTGAGGTCCTTTATCGTTTTTATATTGCAATTTGCACTAGCGATTAACCTCACGTTGATTGTACATTGTGTTATGTTCATGCTGCATTTTAAATGTAAATTGCAAAAAAAAATCATTTTACTCTTATTACTAGGTTAAGAGTGGAAACTTGTCTTTATTTTGTTTTATACTATAAACCTTCTTAGCACTTACGCAGTAATCTTCTGCTGATTAAATAGCTTAAATAATAAATTAGGGAAATGTATTGAAAGACTTCATCATGAATTTAGAAATGAAAGTGGGAGGCCCACATGTAGGAATAAAATTGTGCTTGGGGCATTAAATACAGAATATTAATATATTTATGGGTAAGTAGGTAGGGACGCATTCAATATTTCATTTTCACATAAAATGTAAGTTCAGGAGGAATGATTATATACAGAGTAAAAACTACACATTTTGTGAACTGCATTATATTGATCATAAACATTTGACCGTTTTGCTGTCTGGCTGTGAGCTGCAGGAAGGACTAGGCAGTAAATAATAAGCGAGGAACTGGTCGGGCAGCGGCAGCGTCAAGTTTGCCAACACATATTCACTTGAAAAACAAAAGGCATAATTAAAATTCAACAGCGATGGACAGCCAAATAAACCGAAATTCTCTTTTTAATTCGTAATATTTGCAATAGAAATAAAGCCAGTCTAGTGAATGTAGATTCTTGCTTTTTTAAAAATAAAACAAGCTATATACTTTAGATTGTTGCAGCATTGCAGATTGTACTATCAAATCATGTGCAGTTGACCCTACGGGCTTTAATTAATTTTGCTTTAATAATATATCATGCACCTAAAGAATTGCTCATTTCAGTAGACACTCATGTTCACTACATTACACACATAACGATAAGAAGATAATTTAATTTATAAAAATAATTAATTGAAATCGATCGAGTGACAGGAACGGAGAACAAGAGCAATTAAGAAGGAAAATGAGATATGTTCAGTGCGTTCTATAAGAAAGATACATACGTCAGTAAATAATGATAATAAAGGCGAGTGAGTTGGTAGTATCAGTATGAACATGCTTGGATGAACTCGTCTTCTTTTTGTTGTTTGTTGTGGTGACCGAAGCTCAGCAGCAAACTATGTGATGCGATCTGATATGAGTTATTAAAGTGAAGATATAGAAAAGTGCGCAAAAGACTTCATTTTTACTTTGCCAAAAGGGATTGCTGTTTTAATAATAGAGAAAGAGCATATAGAACAAAGTAGTCGTGGTCTTTTATGTAATCTAAACTGCACTGCAAACACTTACTTTGTAGATAGTGCTACATTTCTTCTTGGTTCAAAAATATTTTGTACTAACATGTTTGAACAGCATACCTAGTAGCAATAATAGAAGTTTTACAGAGGACCACAAACAACGATGATGGAGATGGTACCTCATGGAGACTTGATCATATAACTCACAATCATGATAATAATATAATATTGTATGACAAACCCGAGCGAATTGAATTGAAGCCAGCCAAGAGGAAAGTCAAGATACTGCGTTTGGCGTAGTACACGCTAAACGTGACTGTTGCAGATTCAATGTATAATATTAAATATTATATTTTGCTTTCCCAACCAATAGTAAAAATTATGGGTATACAAACTCTAAACGAGTATTCTTTGAATGCAAAAATGATTGGAGAAGATGGGGAATCAAATCATTAAAAAAGTTGCAGTGCAACTACTGCTGACTAACAACGAGCTGGGAGTATGCAAATTCTAATCAAATGATTGATTGGCTGATTGACCGATTAATTTGCATGCAAATAGGTAATTTACGATTAGTCAGGTTTTTTTGCAATTCAATTTGCCACTAGATCAAAATTTTGCTAAGCTCGATGAGCTCAACGCTAGAACTGGCTTTAGCTTTGTAGAGCTACGAGAAAAGTTGTCGTGTGTACACTGCCGAGCTATTTAGTGTATGAAACGTTTTTGTCTGTAAAGGATATGAACGAGGTGCAGCGGTCCATTATGGGTAACAGATGAACAATGGCACTTTTCCGATTTTAAAACAACTTGATGTTGTAGATAACTTCAGCTATATGCAGTTTTTGCTAAATATATAAAAAGTCAATAACTCAATAATAAACGAACGGGTCTCTCTTTGATCTTAGAATAATCATGTATATTGTTTTTTAATGGTAATAAATGAAAAAGTTTAAAAGAATGAGATTTTCGAAAATCCTAATTGTTTGCAAACTGTCCAACGTAATAACAATCAGCAAAAAGCGTGTAAATTCAAATGTTACCAAATTACCAAACATTCAGCTATGTGGAACTTTTACAGCAACACTGACTGATTATCATATTATTTTTAAGCAGTCTAGGTCTATCTACAATAAAAATTGGCTTCTCATTTTCCAACAACATTAATTAATTTATGTCTAGCGATAGCGATAACGCTTTTTATAGCAGCGGTGATATCATCCTGTCTAGCGCCTGACTTTTCAATTCATCCAATGTAAAAAGTAAATAGATGAACTCAATTTACCACTGTGTTATCAGCAGCTCCTCTCCTATTTAAATTCCATGAAATGACGTTTCCTGTCAAGATATTAGCCCATTACAGTTGACGAGGTGGGAATGAATGACATTTTAACTCCTTC
>JAQFYG010001402.1:0-19146 GCA_034694325.1 Entomobrya corticalis | reverse complement strand
TGTGCTTGCCTAATAAAGGCTTAAATTGAACAAGACTATCCTTCATGTCGGAAAGGTATGGACTTATTAGTGAGGAGAAGAAGACTGATGATGGTGATAAGAAAATCACTTAAACTTTCATACAAAATATAACAAGACATATAGTTGGTAGTACACCTATTCTGTATAGCGTCTATAGTCTATATGACTATTAAACATATATGTATGCAACTACCGTAAACATATAGTGCGTTGTAAGGTAAAGATGAGATCCCACAGTGACTATCATATAGCCCTGTGTGAAATTTCACGTCAACCAGAAAACGCTCATATGAACACGATCTGGTACTTTTTTGTGTGATATTTATATCCAGTATACATTCTACTTAGATATACAAAAAAGTGAACATATGATGGGAACCAATGTCATTTCTCAACAAGCTAAACATAACCATCATCAACACCATGAAGCAAGAAGATTCATGAAGCATTCACAAAAAATGCCAGCTTTCAAAATACGAAGTTAGGAAAGACGACAAGATCATCGTCACTTTAGGAATACAAGGTATGAAAATGAGCAAATAAATATGACTTTGGGTGACTATCATTTATATGATATTGTAGGTAAGTCTATCTAAGAATGGATGCTTAAAGTTCTCCCCTTCCATAAGAATTCATTAAATCTTTATACCGTAAGTTCACTGGAACACAAAATATAAATATTAAGGTCAAATAGAGTTGAGAAAGGAGCACTATCTTATGTGTCCACACCAATATATTTTAGTGTGTCGTTCCGTTTAACTTTATAAACGACGAACACATTTAATATTAGAGTTTCAACCAAGATTCTATAAAATAGAAGACGTATGGATTACGTCACTTCTATTGGAATGATCAATGAGTGAGGAAAGGTGGGAACGGAGATGAAGATGAAGGACAAGAAAACGAGAAAGGAAGCATGGACATGAGCACCACACCACCAGCGCTGACGAAAATGATAAAACAGGAACATGTGTGCCGTTCATCTTTCAACAATGTAAACTAACCCAAGAAGAAAGATGTATGCCTGGCAGAGATTTAAGTGCATGACTATGTACATGGCTTATGATTATGAATGTTCTATTCTTATTTTTACCTCCGTTTTTTCCTTCATCTCCTCATAGTCATCATCATCATCGCATCAGCGTCGTCGTCAACTTCTTAAATAAGCAAACTAAAAAGGCATAAAAATGAAAGAAAGGGAAGTTCTTCTATAAAAGCTTGTACCGCGACCGCCGCCAACTCTTTTTCTGTGTAAACTCAAAAGTGGCTTGGCATATTACAAGATGGGAATATTATGTACCCGGTAGATATGCGTTTAACCCTGGTGTAAATTGTATTTTCTGGTAATCTCTACCCAGCTGTTGTTCCCTTTTTTTCATTAAGCTCACTCACAATCAGTTACACACCAGCATATTACCAAAAAGGGTAGTAGAAGCAGTGGAAAATGATGATGCGCTTTCATACTATTCAAAAGAAAAGTGGCATAAATAAAAATGAAGAGTGGCTTGGTTTTGGTTTATATGATATTGTCGCTTACTTCTGTTGAGCTCAAAAAACTCACACCAGTAAAAATATTAACGAAGACAAAAAGGCAAGTAGAGAATTAGGAGGTAGGTACCTCCATCCAACAAACGAAACAGCCGAAAACCTGAGATTTTTTTCTTGGAAGATGTTATGAGAAGAAGGGGATGCCCGTATAAGATACCTTGCAATCGTATATTATATGCCTGTATTTTGGGAAAGATTACGCCTATATACTCGTACACTTTTATACCATTTTCATCCATATAAAAATGATGGTGCTGATGGTTAGTGGGGGTGGCTAGACCATTCTCTGTTTCAGACAGATGAGGATGAACTAGTGAAAAGATAAGAATTGAAAAAAGGAGGATGTTTGCTTGATGCTTTCAAGATGCAAGGTGTATTCATACGCTTTTTCCCTGGCTGTCTACTTTTGTAGAGGTAATAATGTAACATTATAACATCATCATTTATAAAACGTATATCATTTATTATATACCGAGGCGAGGTAAAGATGAATACTGTGGGAGTCAAAAAGGCAAGCGATGTACCTAATGCGTCGTTTTTTGTTCACATTTTTAAGTTGTTGGTTCTTTTTTTGGTTGAGAAAAATTTAACAAAAAATAGGTAGTAAAAGTAAGTGTAGCTGAGTGGCTTTAGTTGGCTGAAGATAAAGACTGACTATAAAATGAAAAATGGGATGGATGATGAAATGAGCGAGAGGGGCTGAATAGCACTTGATATCACTTGAAGAAGCATCTGTCTGTATTCACTGTACACTGCTTTGAAATTGTTACTATCTATGCAGTCTATTGAATACCTTTTTGTACTCCACAGATATTATGTGTATTTTAATTGGTTAAGGTGGCAGGATGTGGATTGTTATACCAGATATATGGATTAGGCTCATATATCGTCAACATATCATCTTAATGTTTTGCAGATGGACTAACATTTCTGTAAATAAACCTTGAATAGGCAATAACAAACGCAGACCATAAGTGATGAGCATATAATATTCAATTTAGAGAGCGTCATTCGCCTTTCATAAATTAAAAGAATGTTCCACTTATTGTAATTGTTCAACATGTGTGGCGAAAACACCTTACGTACTCAAATCTTTTATACTAATATAATATCCATTAAGAATCATCAAGCTCATAACTTTTTATATGACCAACACATTTTTAATCGTCAATGATGTGGCTTCATTCTAGAATTGACTTCATTTTATCCTGTTTGTTTAATCCGTGTTTTACTTTACGTAGGACACATTTTTGGGTTATAGGACGAATTTTGGTGATTCATACTCATATTCTAGGTCTTATTGTTGCATAAAATATACCTTTCTTCTAGCTTTTGCTATAAAAAGGAAAATTGAATACCTACTTAAATTTTTGTAAATGATAAATTGAATTAAATTGGAGCTTGTATTCTATTCCTAAATTATAAATGGACTACCTATAAATATTAAAAAGAAAATATATACTTTGGTATTAGAATTTCTGCTCTAAACAAATATAATAATATTCTCCTATCACCTTCACTCTCTGCCTGACCACATGTTCCTTTCTAACTAACAATAATCCAGTTTTTCCTTGTTAAAAAGGAAAAAGGTTGATGTGAGTATTGTGAATGGGACAGTGCCGCTTACATATTGTAGTAAATTCAATATATACACAAGTAACTATAAATGATATCTTGTTTCAATTTCCTAAATCCCAGCCAACTGCAAATAATAGAATCAATGTCATTTAAAATTAATTCTTTGTAGTTCATTATTAATCAATGAAACATGGCACGACACATGACACGACTCGACTGCCCACTCACACTTGATGAATTGACGAATCTTTTCTGTGAGCAACTGTTTATTCAGATGATTACATTTATTAGACGTTTTTTAAGAGGAAAGGAACATACTTTCTTCAACATGCTGCCTGCTAAAATACTCTCATTTGTGTTATTTCTAGAATAAACGAAAAAAAAATCTAGTTTATTGGAGCTAGCCGCTTTTTCACCTTAACTCAAGCCAGCACATTTACAATTGAACATTTTCTAAACAGCGCAGGATTTTAATAACAATGTTTTTGCTTCATTCTCTCAGTTCTTCATTCAGTAATGCAAAGTTCAATTCAGTCAACTGCCATCCCTGAAACATGTGTAATGGGTGTGTTTGTATGAAAAAGAAGCTGCTTGACAAGCTTAAGTAGACAACAATTAAATCTTATTACTATCAATGAAGAGGTTTTTATTTATATCAAACAACCATGTTGTGATATAACCCTGATATTTAATATGCTGTTTTCGCTAAAGGTATGTACGGCAAGCTCGCCATCATCAAATGATAATAGCACGCTCATTTTTATCATTTTATTCTCATTCTGCTATAATGAGTTAAAATACTGCTGAACATTGTGCTCATTCACCACACACCGTTCTCATCATGGCCATCGCATGAATACTTTCGATTTATATACCTCTTCTATTATTACCAGTAATAGTTAACGTAACGACGGCACTTGTGGTTTTTCGTTCACGTTCCACCGTTGATATATATGGATATTATTTCTGTCCCAGCGAAAAGGAAATTAAATGGTATGAATGTCAAATAAATGTAACTTACGATTACATGACTGCAAATGTGTAATGATCGTCGTATGTATCTTTGTTCACATATAATGTATAATCACCGCGATGTGTATAAGTTGAAATATAAAAAAGTCAGCCTTGTTGAATTTTAACAGGTCATCATCATCATCAACAACACCAACAGTTAAATCGAGTCGAGAGCTTTCTTCGTTAGAAGACATTTCAGCAATAACAGACTCTATAATGCTGTGCATGATTATGATTGTGGTTATTAATAGTGCTGATTGGTAGTGGAAATGTCAACAACCGTCCATCTAACCACTCGTACTATAGCCATTCTTGTGATATTGATTATTCCGTGCATTTATATGACACGGTGGACACACGGCAACAAATAAACTACGGTGTTGCTCGCTGCTAAAAACTCGAGCGTAATCTTCATGATCTTTGCAACGCATCATAATGATAGTCCTGTTCTTCATGTACCCCTCTGCCATTTTGAGCAACTGAATTGAAGAATGAGACTGAGCGTACACATCAAGTGAGTGTTTCTGTTCTGTTTAGATCATTTATGTAGAAGTTAATAGGAGGAAGAAATGAAAATGAAGTGGCACGTATTTATGCACTTCATGTGCCTGTAATGACTATAATATGTAGTAAGAGTAAGTTTTCGAACAATGTACATAAGTAACAGCGAAATACAAACTGGTACACAAAGTGTGGTCATTATATCGTCATTGTCACGTTATGTTTCCTGGCTTAATTGAAGATCCTCCTCAAAATTTGTTCTATGTAGCGTTCACTTTACGTTTGACGTTGTTGCTATTAAACCATTTGAAAATGTTTCTGTTGAAATGCTAATGTACATGGCGTTTGCTGCATACCTTTCATTTTGATGTGAAACGACGATTGCACATCTGCACATTCCTACTTAACTCGCCATTATCATACCATGTCATCATCATGTATGCTAGATGTTAATTCTCATGTCAGTGTTTTTTCCTTTCACTTAGTACGAACAAGCTTGTCCATTGACCTGTGTGAGAGGAGAGAAGTTGGACATCCTTTTTCTGGTGTATCGTAGAAATTTTATACGCCTAAATATATAAGCAGATGCATAAAGTATATAACTGTTATATTAATTTGAATTTAAAAAACCAACAAATCAAGTGGTCAGCTACATCGTACATAATATGCGATGTGAGGAGGGGGAGTGTGCACAAGCTGCCTACCTATGAATGTGTACTTTTTGTAATGTCCAAGTAAATACAAAGTAAAGATGAAAAAGGATGAATGCACGTCATAAAAATTACGTCTTGTTGATTTTGATTGCACAAAAAAGGAGACCTGGAAAGGTTAATTCAAAGTAACAACCGTAATCTCATGGGAGAGATAGAAAATACTAACCAGGAGGTATGTTGCTTATGGAATCTGTTTTTCTTCTGGCATTCAATTCTCTCTTGTCTCTCGATATTTATCAACATCTTTCCTACCCTCTTAGGTAATTCCTGTTGTTGAACTGATGACTGATGTTTATTTTATGAATTTTGTAGTCTTGTACAGCTTTTTCTCCAAGAATATATGCACGGTGGTCGTTTGGTTAATGAAAAAGGTCAAACTTATATGAGTATAGTATGGATGTGAAAGAGGTCGTCGTTTTATCCGCAGTCAATGTAAGTTTAAGCTAGGTATGTAAAGCATGCAATTGTAATATGCTGACTAGATGCTAGTTTTTGACTAAAGCACTAAAGTGATAAATAATGTTTGGATAGCTTTGGCTAGACCGTTATTGCTTGTATTGGCCTCTTCTTATGATGTTGACTTCTTGACTTGAAAGATGAAAAATTAATTGTAATGATGCAGTAATAATGCCGGCGTCATTTTTGGTGTTTATGAAAATAGAACTTGTAATCGACCCTTGAAAAAGGTGCTGCGCTGCCGTATAGACCTTATGCGTTGTAACATATATGGCGTCTATCATAAAGCTTATTGTTTCAAGAAGCTGCCAAAGGTTCATTGATATTTGTTGTATTTAAATAAAATACTTTAGTACTGTTTTTTGGCAATAATAGGATTTTATTTTCCATCATTGTAGGCCTTTAGCAATTTTACTATTCATGAATGAGAAACGATACTTTGCTTGGAAGAATCTGTCGAACTGTCATCTTGAACTTGAAAAATCAAAATATAACTTAGCAAGAAAGGATATTTTTGTTTTATATTCAAACATGAGGGGCAATATATGGATAATAGCATTGAATATAACTCACACGTATTGTCTTTTTAGTTTTTCGGTAAATACACAAATTTACGATTCGATGATATTTATCTCACGAGAATTTGAAACCTTTTAGTTTGCATAGAACGCAGTTCATGCCATAGGTTTTATGGTATGAAATTACGTCATTACTCATTACTGACATTTTTATATCTACATATATCTCCGACTATGCTTCAATATATTCAAAAGATAATTTCATTTACGAAAAACAAGTTTTCATGTACTGGTAATTAGGTATTCATTGTAGAATCTAGAATCGAATAGTTTACAGTTGTAATTATAGTAGCATACAACATGACGTAACACAATTATTTCTGACCATAGATTGTAGTTAATTGGCACAAGTTTCCACATGTTTATAACTTATAGGTAAAATTACATCATAAGTTGACTATCTGGATACAATGCACTAATTGTCACGTATAAAACGCATAACGCTAAATAGAAAGCATGCATGAAATGCTGCCACGACTATATAATTTGAAATTACCTTAGGTAGATTGTCAATTTGCAAAAACATGAATGCCCTCAATTGCTGCATGGATGAGTAATATCGTAAGGATAATCATTACAATTTCTTTTCATCTTTCATAGAAATCATCATCAGCTTAGTATTAAATATCAGAATAAACCTTGAGCATGAACAGATTCAACTTCTGCAGAAAATGATGGAGTGTTTTTGTATATGGTTTAAAATAGCCTGAACCCAAACATAAAGTTAAACTACCTTAAACAATTTTGTTAATGCTTATGTTCTTAAAGCTCATTAAAAATTTCTGAATGGTTTTATTTTGATGAATGCAATTCAAATGATATAAAAGGTGGTTGCGCTGATTTCTGTTTGTCATGAAAGTCATGTCATCAAGCTCCTACCCTACTTCAACATCTGTAGTTTTTACGACGACAATAATAAAAAATAAGTAAGGAGCTTACCACGAAGATTAAGTTTCGTTTACAAGAACACAAGGTGCTGAATCATAATGGATATTCACAATGCTTCAAAACATATACCTATACATTTTTAATCAAAAGTATTTGCTAACAGATGCAGGAATAATGATTGCACAAATCATAGAAATCCGCTGAGTGAGCAAGGTACAGACATTACAGGATTTACAGGTCATATAATATGTTTGCGCTCAATGCGAATAATGCCGAAGAAGAGAAGATTATATAATATATAAGATTATAAGAACAGTGTCTGCTAAATTGCCAAAATTTCCCAAAGCATATATTATTCATAGGTATGCTATGTACGTTGCCTTCATTTTTACTTGGATAAACAATAATGACCGACAATGTGAATCAGAAAAATAGCATCAACGTAGCATAATCTTTTGGGCTTGCGTGATTTTATTACAACCTGTAATGGCTTTCAGCTATCCATCTTAGAATTCTTTTACTTCTAAATTGAGACCGCGCTTGTATATTCACAACTACAGTGGTACAACCAAAGCTAAGTTTTATATTACGTATTTAAAATAATATTAATTCTTTTAGTAGTTGAAAATACAGAAAGCCCTCAAGCGTTTACTATACAGTATACCTGCATACGCTTATGCTACTAAATCGACACATCTCGTGCTGCAACACCATCAGCAGAACGAAAGATGATTGCTTGATTCACTTGATATAGCTATCTATCTACCTGTCACAAACAACTCAGGTAGGTGCAGCAGGTGTGTCTACAGCCAATCCTAAAGCGATGGAGGAGGGTTTTTCTTTCCATATCGCTTCTTCTCTTTCTAGCTGCTATTCTTACTCCACCTTAGGGCTTATGTGCTCAATGTTCACTCACACCATACCCATATCATGCTTAATCATATCACATTATCAACATGCCACGAAAAGGTTACATGTTATCTCAAAGTACATGATACACCAATACGGACGGACTCTCATTTTTCTAATCTTATTTACAAATATGTAGAGGTAAACAAGTTTGTACCTTCATCCCAAAGAAACTTGATATTTATTGCCTAGTCTAATTTTACAACAAATAGTAATTTATCTTATTTTTACTACATGTTGGTAGTACAATTTACGTTTTGTCATTTCGTCGATATTTGTTTTTTAATTAGCTAATATGATGTAATATGAAAACATAAGGAAAAGTACCAACCTTCTAATATTAAATAAATTTGTAGTCCAATGTTACTGAATTTCACCAATCAAATAATGCGATGAGTTTCTATGTACGAACGCTCATATACCTAGTTAGCGAGGTATGTTATCATTGTAACTTCCATAATTGTAGACATGTATGGGCAATACCAATATCTTTTTACGACACCACCGGAAAAGGCATGATATGAATCTTCGTTTTCCAGGAGCCTCTCTGGTAGCTATATATATCTGATGTGTTGAAAATTTGTAGCATACGTGTGCGCACAGAAGTGGATGCTTTATCCATTCATTCTCTCCTGTTTCCTGCTGACCACCTGGCTATCCGGAACGTCAAGGAAATGCATGGCTTCCGTTAGTTTTGCTCGCCGGTTGTCCATGTTCAAGGACTCTGATGAAAAGGGGAATTACTACCTATAGGCACATATAACTTGTGCATTTGACGTTGCATGGTTCATGAAATAGCCATTTTGTGTCTTTGTTAGTAACAGACATGGTTTATGTAAGTGACGGCGATGCAGGTAGGTAAAAAAAGAACTTATATTATGTCCAAATAGAAACCGTTTTCATAACATACTGCTGTTCTGTTGGTTAGACGTTTGACAACCATTTACTTCGTATATAATGCCTATAGAAAACCGAATTATTACCTTATATTGAATTCGAGATTACAAGAACAGATTTTTTCGATTGTTCCTTTGCATTGTTGAATCTTTTGTCCAGAACAGTAAAAGTGGCTTAAACAGGATATACAGGTATTCAATGATTGAAAAATAGTTTAGTTGTCAGATTCCATCCTATCACTAAACTTATACCTTTTACAATCCATCCAAATCAAAAAAGGAAGTACTATGCATTTGGATATATATGTATCTATCACGTTACGATATATATTAAGGTGTGCAAACGTCATCAATTCATTCTATGTAGAAGATTCACCATTTCCACCTCTCCCATTCCCTTTGTCCTGTTACCATTCGATTCCCTTTTGCCTGTGTAGTATCTCGGTCTTAGATATTTCGTTTGTCATCATAATATCACTTTCTGCCCACCATCGTCATTTTCAAGGTGTATTATTATTACATCTTTTCCTCTGCCTATTTATATTTCCACGTGTAAATTCGGCTCAGAGCTCAGTATCAGTATCCATTATAAAGAGCGAGGTTTTATGCATTGCGACTTTACCCTCGCCGACATTCTGTCCGTTTTGCCTTATGTATTGGCAGCGATTCAAGAAAATCTTTTCCGGAGAGAGAGACAGCAAGCTGCAATAACAGAAAACGAGAAGGTGAGTGCAAATGCTTCACCTCTCTCCCTACAAAAATAATATGTAAGAAAAATATAGTAGTGGAAGCATAAAGCACAGAGGGAAACAGACAGGAGGAAAAAAGAGGAATAGGAAGTTTAGAAGTTTTGCTAGGTGAAGCTAAAAAAGCACAAACTGGCAAATGCACACACATACGAAAGTATTTAGGTACATTTTTATTATACCTTGTTTCTTCTTGTTCAGTTCACTGCTTGCATACCTTTACCTTTTGCTGTTGTAATATGCCTGCCTGCTTGCTTGCATGAGAGATTCCATATCATCGTCATGATCGTTGGATGGTTTATCTCATTCCCTGGTGCTGTAATAATATGGAATGTATATAAAATATCTAGAAAACATCTCTTCTGAAAGCGACATAGTAGACCGCCATACCGTCGTCATCATCGTCATCATCACCATCAAATATTTTTTGTTGCTTTTCAGTTTTATTTTATTGCTCGCAAGGTGCATCCATCCATTCCTTATATTTTCATCGTCGGCATCATTGGTTGTTCTCCTGATTCTGATACGCTTCTTCTTATTTAGAAAAGCCAAGAAGAAGGACAAATGTTGCAAAAAGCAACGTAAAAATGTTCATAACAACAATCTAATGTATGTAATAAACTACCTTGTTGTGTAGTAAGTAATCTACCTACAACATATGTGCCTATTATGTCATCTTTCCTACACCATCATCATATAATATTATTTTATACATTTGCTCATGTTCGCATTTTTATTTTCGATTCCTTCCTAGTACATACATCATGCAAAGAATTATATAAGCGAGTATTTAGGAATGCATTTTATAGATGCTACAAATCGTTTACTTTAGCGTGACAAGTGTGTTTGGCTTTGACTTGGTTTGCTTTGGTTTTTGGGAAAATTTGTGGAAGAGAAAAACAGGCAATGCCAAGTGAACCGAGAAGCGGGTAATATACTAAATACATACTTATTATATTACTTACTTATATACCAAAAAACCCCAACGCTCGTGTTATTTGGTTGGTATTTATCGCGAGTAATAGAGATAACATTGGTTCACCTTATACGAATAAATGGTCTATTTTAATAATGAGAGTACATACGTTCTTCTTCTCGCATGCCAAAATTGCAAAGGAGCAGGGGAGAAGAAGGAGGACGACGACGAAGAATAATCTATGTTTTGCTATCAGTTACGCATGTATAGTCATTTAAATGGCAAAGATCTTGATGTAAATAGTTTCCATAAATTATTAGCTTCACATTTAGGTACATAAATAGTGGTTGTGTGTGGATAGAAGATAGAATCGTCACACCGTTTTTCTGCTGCAATAAACGTCGATGTAAAGGTATTTGTGTGTGCATTATGCCATGCTATATTCGTTCATACAAGTTTTATGCGTTTATCAATAAGTAAAACGGGGAGGGAGGAGAGGGATGCTTTGGTGGAAGTGGTGGGGGTGCTTAGGCATGCTTTTACATAATCTTAATGAATTGAAAATGTTTTACAGGATATATGCAGTAGTTGGTAGTAGTGATGGTTTGAAAATGACTATGGTGGTAGTGGTGACGGTGATGGTGGGTTCATCTGCTCTGCTTACACAGGAGTTATAGAGTCATCCTTGCTGCTTCCGATTCTTCATGTAGAATATGCTGTGCCATATCAAATTATATTGAGGAAAAGGATCTTGATATAAGAATGTGGAAAAGAGACGTAGACAAAATTATCCTATTTTACATTTACGTTCTTCTAGTTGATGTTTTAACGCTGGTGAAGATATATGAGGGTATTGGTTGTGCCAATTCTATTTATTCATTTTTTGACTTATAAATGGTTGTATCATTGATGTTGGTATCTGATATATTTTATGTGCCTGCATCTAGTACTTATCGGTATGTTAACTTGATGCAATACTGTGTCGATTTATACACGACAAGAGAGATATTATGCAATGTATGTTTTTCTGCGTTTGTTTGTGTTTTAAAAGAGGTCAAACCATTCCTTATGATAGATCGATTAATGACCCATGCTTAATTGGTTAAAATACTAGAATCAACTTAGACTAGATAACTAACAACTAACTTGGAAGTGCTTAAATTCTTCCTTGTTATCAATGTGAAAACTGAGCATGCATTAAAATTCAAACAGTGTTATCTATCTATATTTACTTGTTTCGAAAAAGGAGCAGTTGTAGATTCGATTTCTCCCCTTGTTTCGTGCTTTGCAGAGCGGTTACCGATAACCTTTCATCATGCATAAAAATTTTGCTCGGGTTCCGCTTCTATATGTGTCCCAAGACTCCAATATGTTTTCCATTTTCCCCAAAAAAACCGTTGCATTATATGAGACTTGACAATGACAATAGAGCATATCCCCAAGCAATTGAAGTAGATTTTTATACACTCCATTCCACAGCCTAAAACATTATTTACTTTACATTCCACGAAATGGAGCTTTGTACTAACATCCAGCTTTTACCTTTACAAATATGGAAAGCTCTTATTTTCTTACCTTTTCTTCTTAAGTCATATTCGCGCATATCATTCTGCTGTTCTCAGTTCCCATCTCCGTAAAACTAACGTGCCGTAACAATCGAACGTGTGTGTTAATAATGGGTACTTTCAGTAACTCGTTTCGAGAAGAAAAAGAGGTGACGATCTGACGATACATAATAATAATAGCGATTGAGCAAGGGAGAAATGGATACATCTTTGTTATTCATGCTGGCGGATGGGTCGTGAATGGTGATCATCCTTCTAAAATGCTGATCATGTAAAGTAGAGTTGGAATACATTAAGGTGGGTTTTCCCTTTGCACGATAAAAAAGAATGAGATCCAATCTGTGACGGAACCATATAAAGTTCTATATTCACTATTACATGTATTGTATAGGGTAAGTATAAGTATACACGCACAGGAAGGAAGGAAATGCAACCTTGAGGGAAAGAAAAAAGAGAGGAAGGAAGAAAGGCAGTTTCGAGAAAATGATAGAATCATCAGATATACATCCATACTTACAAACCGCTGCTTTGCAGTTACACCTTGCTAGCATGCACACCCTCCCGGTATGCATATTTTATAAGGAAAGCTCAATATTATTGACTTGTTAAAAATCTAGGTGGAAAGCTCTACTAGATATATTGGAAATTTACTTGTGGAAAATCAGTAGAGGAGAAAATGTCCATTCATATTTTTTTGCTGGTTTGCAGTGGTCATGATGACGATGATCGTGGTGTGGTGATGGATATTATTACAGATTCCATGATTTGATCATCATGTGTATCAACATGAACGAAGATTTCTCTTCTTTGAAATCAGAGTTTCCTTGAGCTGAGCAGGAGAAAGGTATGGTCTATATAACAGCACTTACCAAAAAATCCTCTCTTCTCAGTTGATCCAGTACTAGTCTTTTTCTTGATGTCTGTGAATAATGTAATGCAATCGTCAGCAGAAAAAAGGAATTTCTTGTGAATTACCTCTTCACACGTATGTGAGACATATGTGTTGAGTAGTATAAAAACGAAAAGTTTATCCTTTTTAAAATGGGGTTTATTCTACAACGACAGGAAAAAATCTGGTACACCTTATAGGTACGCTATCTCTATCAAATTTTGCTTTATCTCCATTTTGTCATATTCTGATAAACTCTCAGGCAAACGCAATTCTATAAAACACACAGAATACAGTTTGGTAAGAAAACACCATCAGCAACAATACAATACGCTACATTGCATCGACATCATCATCTTTACGAAGATTACCTTTAGATGTAAATTTTACATACTTTTATACATCAGTTGAATTCTCCATTTCATTTTGATAGCATATACGATAATATTCACTCATCAACTAGGATTCTTGAAATTATCATCAGCATAATATGCTATAGATCTTGTAGATCACAAAATCACAAGTAAAAAATCAAAAACTAGAAAGGTTATCTATTATTGGCATGCACGCATGCATACAATGTTCTTATATTTATTTTTATTCTATGACATGATATATAAATATTGCATGTACGGATCAAGTAAGAAGGTATCATTGCAAAGTCTTTTAAGCTATTGATTTTATAGGTATTCCAATCGAAAAACTAATATAAACAATGTATTAGGATGTATGCGTCTAGTTTTTATTCCATTGGAAAAAGAGAAAGCTCAGCAAAATTTTACCAATAGTATTGCCAAGAATCAACAGGGATAAAAATGAGGTTGTTGTTGTAAATTGCGGTATTATCGCCCACTTGAAATAGTGAACAAGGTGTATCATTTTTATAGGTTTCCTTGAAATCTCTTTAAATTGCTTGTGTCTGGTTATAAATAATCATGCAAATACCGTGTATCATACATTACATTGCCTTTGTTGCAAAAAAGAGCACAATTTTGTGTTGAACACGGTAATGGGGGAGATGATCACGTTCTCAGTACCAATCTATTTTACAAGTACCATCAATTTCTTCATGATTTATATATGTACCTATATCACATCCAGTTGGCTTTGGGTTATATGACAAGGCCTGCTATTGGAGTTTGAAAAAAAGTAATTTTGATGTTGATGAAGACGAGAAGACATGACTATCATCAACATGGAAAATTGTCTGCTGCGAACGGACTACCACGTCAATTTATTGATGATGATGAGATACAAGTAAGGAGAAGGAGGTGATGAGGACGAATCGCTTGTGATACATCAGCAGAAATATTCCTTATGGCTATTTTATACTGATGGGTTACGTTCCACGCAAGTAGACGCGCAACAGCAATCATATGCTTCACTTGAGAGCAAGACATCAAAACAGAATGCCAATGATTACTGTGAAATTCTTGCTGTTTTACAATATTTTTCATTTTATTCCCCATTTCAAGGAATTTGAAAGTTGAGAAAAATGAAGATCGATATTAAATATACATTGCGCATTTAGCAACGTAAAACAAACGCCATGTGAATTTATGTAAGGCTTTCATAATATGCTTGGTGTTTTTTATAAAGCGAGATTTTTCAAAGCGCATAAACACATTTGATTGGTAGATTTGAGGTGTGCATTTTATAAATATGACGGGAAAATATAAACATGTGCAATCTTATCCACTATTAAATGCTGCATAGCACTTAACACTAGTACTACATACTAGGTACATAATATTTTCCTGATTATCAGTTCCCATTATATGGATTACGAGTTTCACACCGCCCCTGCACCATCACGTTCATAGATATAAATGCACTAATTCGTTATCTTGTGATCTGCAAAATTGAGTATTTTATTACTTTACTCACTGAAATTTAAACAGCTTGTTGGCAGTGTAATGCAGTGACAGTTTTAAGAAAATACTATTGCTAATAGCCCTATATCTTCTATCAAATGCAAATTATAACAAACACTGTTTTTGTCGTCGTTTCTAATGCCTCTGCCTAAATTATGATTGTATCAAGCATCCTCCAAAGTCAAATATTTAAACCCCTTGTCCTCTGTAGTGGGTTAAAATGAAAAATTCAAACTATGATCATGGAAGTAAATCATTCAACTAATATTGCTGTTTAATCTTTTATAAATACACAAAACGTATGCCTTAAATATATATGCCTGATCGTACAAAAAGGAAGAATAACAAACAAAAGCAGAATGTGGCGTACCTAAATATTTGGTTAGGTAACATTAATTTCGTAATGAATTATGAATTATTATGGTTCTTCAATATTAGTAAGCATTATGCTTGCATTTTCACAAGATGTGTTTTACATTAGCTTTTAGCTCAGGTCTGTAAGCTCCTTTCAAGAGGTGAAAAATGTATATGGATCAGGTTGCTGATAATATAATTAACAGATGCAAAACAGAAAACATTTGAGAAGATGTGCGCTCATCCCATTCAATTTGATTATTTTTTGCATGGTGCTCAGCTTTTGGCTAGCCAAGCAATTTTCGTTTTGCACATCTCCTTCCCGCACCTACATAGTAGTTATTTAATAACAAATATAATAAGCACATCTTCCTCTCTAGGTGATTGTCGACACCACACCAGAACATAGTAATAGTTTTACGTGAGTTATTTCTTAACCTCTTTTTCCCTTCGCTTTTATTTCTGATCTTATATGTTATTAGTCTGGTCTGATCATGATCATCCCTGTTGTCGTCATTCCAATCCAATAAGTTTAATACGAAATCTCTGCTCGCATTTGCAATGCCTGCCAACCTATTTTTTTATTACGAATGGAGTTATGGGTGTTAGCAATCTCTAATGGTTAACGTTGTTATTTATTAGTTGTTCTAGTTAAGATGGGTTTGAATACCTTTCCCATGTCTTGTTGATCCTTTCTTCGAATAAAATATTTGTGTTTGTTCAAGAATTTTTGAACATTCAATTCATGTTATTCTTTCGTTTCATTTATCAATATTGACGATGATGATAATGAGCATGATAACTTTTCCAAAAGAAAAAAAACTATCGTGTCGCACTAGAGTTTACACGTTAAACCTTTTGAAAATTACATTTAATAGGTTTAATTACAATCAAATGAGCCGTGCCGTTGTGAGCAACCAAGCTAGTTTTTGCTTTAAAAAAATATTTTTACCACTAGGAAGTACGTGCATAGTTTTTACATGTACGTGTTTTGTGGTAAGCTTTTAGGTGATGGTGACCTATGATTGCGATTTGAAAGCAAAATACGTAAATGTAAATTACAGATTGGCAATAATAAATTATGATGAAACTCAGAAAAAGTTCATATTGCCTGTTGTGGCTTAACTTTTTATTGGGTGAACAACCTTTATCACGGAAGACAAGCAACTATACAATTTTATTGATGAATGTTTTTGCAAGCATTTTTCAGATTTGCTCAATTCTTGTATTTGGACAGGTTAAAAAGGCTGTAAAGTTGGAATCGTACGTACGTTGTCATTTTCAAATATATGCAAATTTAATAATATTATTTCTAACGATGTTGACTGGCTGGTAAATAAACGCGCTAGTTCATCAGTTCAGTTCACACAGCAATTCAAATCAAGCTTCTGGTTCATCTATCCTCAATCGAAAGCTTAATGACAGATCTAGCGTCGCGGACACGAAATTCTTTGTAAATTACCGACATACACACATTACATTTAATGTTATCACAATCGCTTTACAGTCCATAATATTTATAGCATATAGAGACGAACTATTTATTATTTATAATACGCCCTCGTCGTGAAAGGTTAATGACATTCTTCATCTTATCATCACTTATCAAAGCTGTATTAGCAAAAGATTTTTTAAAGTCATTTCGCATGCAAACAGCATATTATCAAGGTACATTCAAACTTGCTAAATTTTGAAATTGACCTGGATGAAATACGCTTAATCAATTTGTCGCTTAATCCCAACTAAAATTAAAGGAAATCTCTTTATTAATTAATTAAGTTTAGCTTTGTTTTACAATTAAAGTATTTCCTGCTAAAGTTAACCCAGAAGCAACTTATTGTGCAGTAGAAAATAATCATGTACCTGCATCATGTCATGTACTTTAAACTTGAATGCAACTAAGCTGTTTCAGCGATCGGGTTTGTGGCACTAATGCTGTCATTATAATGGAAGGTGGATTATCATATAATCATTGTCTGCTACATTTTGTGAATACTTTACCTATTTTCTTTCTCTTGTTTACACCTTCAACCTTATACTTATGTTCAAGGATTTACAAAAAACATCAGGACATGTTCAATTTAAAAAGCGAAAAAATCAAGTCTATAAATAGAACAGTATATTTTTCATTCAATATAGTGTGTGCAAGTTTTTCAGAGGTAAATACCTTATTTTTATCAGGTTCCATTTTAGTACTTGTCTTCTGCAACTGCCAATGTTTCTTCCCCTTTACTTTATGCATTACTCACACACTTGCCTTTTTCCCTCAAATTATTATTGCTCCTGAGCCAAGATGATAGTGATGGAGATGAATGTATTGAGAAAGGTGAGCCATCATGAGCCGTTGTGCAGACACTAAAAGTAAGCTAAAGGCAAAAAGAAAAACTACAACGAAAAAAAGAAAATAAGGTATATGATTTCCTTCAAGTGAGAGAGAAACACAAAAGTTATAACCGTAAAAATGAACAAAAAATGTGCATGTAATGTGCATACTTTACCTTATATTATAACTCGTTCACGCTGGTTTGGTTATTATTACCACGGAACGTTTCGCTTCTGTGAAGCTTAAAAGATGAACGGAGAGAAAGACAAGAGGAGAGCTCGGGCATCTTGTCAGTTTCAATACACATACCGCACACAATAACATTATGCATGTGTACCGTTTTAACAACACGCTAAAACAGTTAAGTAATAATAATAAAAGAACCGAACATAATGTATTTACGTTTTACGGAGAAAGATGATACTAGAGTCGGGAGTATGTATCACGCTGAGTGAATGAGCAATCACAGGTGCTTCCTTGAATTTGTTTCAAGAAAAAATGCTCAGCCTCATGAAGTTTTAATGTTTTTTAAAGAAAGGATGAAAAAATGCAAGAACAACTATAAGAAAAGACATTCTTACTTGAAATTGTGTTTTCAAAAATGTCGTCTTTGTTTTCGGGCGCATACATCTCTTCTGGTGGCACTACTTACATTACTTGTCAGAATATGTACATTGTATAGAAGTTTTAAGATTACTTTCTAGTAATAGGAAACATAAGCATGGCATAGAGGTAGAAAGAAAACATAATAAAATACACGAATCTGTTAATGCAGTTGGTGAAGTTACGCGATTAAGCCAAACTAAAGTAACATAAATATGTGTACCTTAGTCCATAGGTGGTGGTGAAATTTTTTCTGGTTTTAATGGTAAAGTGATGTAACATTTGGGAAAGAGGAAGCAAAGAAAGCAGAGGTATGCCTTCAAAAAATAAAAGTTCAATGCAGTTGTGTAGAAGTATCGCGGGCAGGAGCTAGACTTGTGCTATTTCATTTAATATTGTATGTACATTTACCTTTTGGATACAAAATAAGTGTTTTGGTAGGTGTATGAAATCGAAATTTATGCTCAAATTGAAGGTTTCTGAACTTTGTATTTTTTATCTTTCCTTTAGTTTGTAATACCATTTAGTGAGCAAGAAAGTCAATCTTTTTAAAGTCATGGTTTAGTTACTTAAAAGCTTGTTCCACAAGAAAAACGTCCTCCTCAACTCATCCCGATTGTCTGTTTGCCTTGTTCTCGAAAACTCCTACTCTACACATTATACTTCTTTCTTGTTGACTTAATTCACTTTCACGATGACTTCACCTAACTTTTTGAAGAGTTTAATTAAAGAGTCTCTTGCCAAGAAAAGAGGAAAGGTGAAGCGAGATCCTCA
>JAQFYG010001401.1:0-19153 GCA_034694325.1 Entomobrya corticalis | reverse complement strand
CCTCAGGTATGCCATAATAAATACAAAAGTAAGATATATTAAATATACTACAAATAATAGCAGCACAAACACGGCATCATCATAAGGTACCATCACACACCACACAGCCATCCATCCCGGCACCGTTTCGTTCTTACCACCAAAGTACAGAATCTCCATATGAATTCATATTAAGATCAACACAGTAAGTACATGGTATTTAGTAGGAATACATACTTTATTTAGATATATCTAAGAAGTCTCTTTTTTAAGATTTCTCCCAAAGACTTCCCCTGATCCGTGCTTTTTCTTCTTTTTTAAAGTCAAGGTTTGAGTCAAACCCTTTCCTTTTCTATTCAACTCACAACGGCGATGAAGAAACGGCCTAGGGATCTCCCTCATCTCTGGAATAAAAGCCAAAGCTCAACAACGTCTTTTTCACAGTCTTAGGCAGCTCTTCGCTTTTTTCATCTTTTATTATAAATACATTATATCCAGAAGTATGTAGGCACGTAAGTACGTATGTGTAGCTGTGCACATTTTATAACTCGAAATGTTATGAGCAAGTACATACTACACTTGTGCACACATAAACACATTTCCCCAGTTGGAATAAACATTTTATAGTCCACTTTTCAGATCTTTTCTTCAAAAGCAAAACAGTCTGCTACTGCTACTGAAAAAGGAGAAAACAAAAAAGTTATGCGGTAGGTGGGTTTGTATGTAACTCACTCAATAGTAGTGCCACAATAACGATAGAAGAGGTGGTGATGTTTGCTTGTTATAGGCACCGAGAGAGGAATATTTTAGATGATCGGGAAATATCATCTTCCCATTTCTCCAATGCTATGTGCACAGGTACATGTAACGGTGGAAAGCCATACAAGAAAGAAAAATATCAGAATATCACGTACCGATATTATAAATGTTATGCGTAAAATAGTCGCAGTCAGTCGCTCTTACAATAAAGTGTTCGTTAGTTAGCGATATTATTGAAAAAACAAAATATGATAAATATATATGAAACGTGACGTTTACATAAAAATTTAATCATTTTTTCATGTTGTTGTGCAGTAGATATCAATACATTCATACATGAATTAAATATGTGATTGCATAGCTATATGTGTACGTATTAGGAATTTATAAATAGATAAAATGATGCGGAATTAATTCTACTATATTTAATCCATATAGTGCAGAATTATCTGTTTCTATCTAGAGATGATATGGACAAGACAATACTTCACCATATACCATGGTACACATGAGTTCCTTTTTACTTTTGATTCTGACTTATCCTCTTCACTAGATCTCGGAAATGATGTAACTAGTTCGTAATAGAAATAATCTTTTCTCGTCCTCTTTTTGTGGACGTTTGGTTTGCAATAAAGATTATACGTTACCATGTTACATTCTGTACGCAATAATTTTGAGTTATAAGGAAAGGGTAGAAGGAAATCTTATACAATTCATTCAGCTAATGTAATAATAGTCGCCATGACAGAAAATGTAATTGCAAGGACTTAACAGTGAATATTTAGACGAAGAAAAGTCGAATAAAAGTTCTCATAATAATCTTTACCACTACCTTTTAATATAACATTTTTATTTTTGGATGAATTTGATTAATTTATTCATATTTCATCTTCATATTTTATTCAACATGCGGTAATACGTAATCTCAGTCAGTGATCTGATCAGAGACTAAATTAGAGTTTTCCATCTTCGTCCTATTCGTCTACGTAATTTCATTTGAATGATTTGATTCCACAGTAAGCAAGGGTGGTAAGTCTAATCTTGAATCTACTCCAGTATTTTCAGCTGAAAATGTAATGATTTATTTGCTGTTTTATCAGCTTCACTAGCATCCAATTTAATTTGCATCATGTTCGTGCTTGTTCATCCTCTTTGAACATCTTTTTACTTTCCTGACTCGCCTCAAACTTCATTTAGATTACATCTCTTAAGCTATAAAAGCTACATGATAATAATTCATTCATTCTACATTCTATACATTTTGTGGCCAATCTTTTTTCAATAAAAGAGAATGAGCAGCTTTCATAGATTTTTTCATTATCTCTTACAATAAGGAAGAATTTACTACATTATTCGACACACGTTCATTCTTCACTCTTGTCCAGCAACCTTGTTTGCTTACCTATATACCATTCAATCTTTTCATTTCTTCACTTCACTCTTCCATACCACCACTTCTACACAGTGACGGGGTTTTCTTACAGGCTTCTCTCCTATTTCTACTTAAGTAAGTCAGTAAGTTCTAGTACTTCTTCATATTATCCTTTATTCTCCTTTTCTGTGAAAGAAACACTGGGCAACGTAAAGCACACCTCAACGAGCAAAGTCTCTCTCCTCCTTCATCTTAAAACATACTTCACCGACAGAGTAGCTCCGATGTCCATTAGTTGGATTAGCGTGAGTTTTATATCTACTGTCAGAAAGCGTATAAAAATGACGGTTTCTTGTTTGAGCCTTTTGTCCAGGTACTTTTTATGCCATTTCCATTACTTATTGGACTTCCACTTTCCTTCTTTTTCTACTTAAGTCTAATAATATATTGCTTTTAATAGGAAAAAGTTATACGCGTAGTAGATATACACTGACAATATTTTGTGGTTACAAACAGCATCGTCCCTACATCACATTTTGCTTTTTATCAGGTGATGAAAACAAAATATTTAAGCATATAGATATAAGCTTCTCAGTACATATGATAAAATCATAATCACTGTGTCTTTCACATGGGTCCACCTGCGTGAAGATTCGCCCGAGTGAGTGGACTGGAAGTGAACCTTACCGCGACTGCTACAAAGTTGCTCACTACCACTTTGTCGATTACTTCCTCTTCATCCGATTCACAGGATCTCGGACGGACATAATTGAGAATTAAGCTCTAGAGAAGCGTAGAAGATAGACTTTGTCTATTTTCGTGCGTGCGTTGTCCAATGGCCAATGATATATATCATCTGCGTAGCAGGCATTAACGATTCGTGTGTTCATGTCATAATATCCGTATAATCTTCCATGGCTTGTTCACAATAGATTGCAAAGATGAGAGACAGCTTTTACTGTGGCTATTTCAGAATAGTGGTAAAAACGTATGGTTGTTGTCCGTTGTTGTATTTACTTGTCAATCTAAATCTTGTTCAGACGGCAAATTAAAACAAATGGTTTTTGCTTTCTTACTGGCAATCCCTAATTATTAACATTAGCCCCATTTTTCAAATGTTTTGTACTATTTCTTTACTTTATAAAGGGATGAATGTGGAATAATGATTGCTTCAGCAGCGCAACACTTAAATTGTCTTTTAAAAATATTTTAATGCAGCGATATCTGCAAGTAGTGCTTTGAACTATATCAAACAACTAGTTTTCTTCCAATCTCATGTATCTAGAAAAAGTAAAAGTTTAAAAACATATGGTCACTCCATTTCCCATGACCATCTTCATGATGATCATCTGCAAAGTTTGAAATCTTTTGTGGTGAACGTAGAAGTAGTGATGCGAGAGTGTCATGAAAATTTTATAGCTCTAAAGTAAAGGTTTTGATCATGCAATTCTCTTTCTTATCGTCTTGGCTTTGGTGGTGATGCTTTGTATTGATACTGGTGGCTGAACTAGAAGCAAGAATGTTATTATTCTTTTTAGTAAACGTGTGATGGGATTTGAAACGTGATTGGAATCTTGATTTTAGCTATATGCATCTTCTTTCCTTCCATCTCCATTTTTTATTTCCTCATTCGAAATGGTATAGAGTGCTGTGTATTATTATTGCTGTTACACTGCACACGTATCTGATTCTTCAACACGCTATTGTTACTCCACAAAAGAAAATAGTACGAATGGTGTAATGAAAAATGTATATTTATGTGACAGCCATACTATCAGCTCCCAAAGCAGCATTATCCACCAATACATATATGATAACTATGACAACTAGTAAGACTACTCTGTGTTTTGTGTGTCCAAGCAACAGCATAGAATGCAATTTAATCGTAAGTAGAAAATGTATAAGTCGGCGGAGGCTTTGCGTTGAAAAGCAACGCAACAACGACATTGCTTCAGGTTATGTGTGAATGTTCGTTGTTCCAGAAACCAGGATCAGGGATGATGGTAAGACCATAATATGGTGGTGCTAGTGGCAGCAGAGATAGATGTCTTCACAGTCTTTCTTTCTTTCCCTAAATAATAATGGTATTGGACTTGAAGGAGAAAGTGAGCAAACTTGACAGAATCACCTTCACATATGAAGGCAACAATACTAATACATTTTTAACCGTGCAAACCTTCCTTGCTACTGTTCTCGTGTCAGAGTTTTACACCTTGTCGCTGCAAACCATTCTGAATGATGTAAGCTTGTGTACGTAGTAGTAATGATGTAACTTATGCTGGCATACGGTAAAATAGTACGAAAATACGATGAGGTTTTGAAGTTTTCTTTTGAGTTAGTTTTTTCAACTGTTATAATGAGAGCTTATACTTTTGTTCTCTTAGCAGTACAGAACAAAGCAAACCAAGCACTCGAGTATCATCAGCAGTAATAAACGCGTGTTCGAGATACAAGCAAAAATGAAGAGTTTGGATGAGATTTTCACTTTATTTCCGTTTCTCCACATGCTTCTTGTGTAGTAATATCTCAGCCACTTTACAACACAGGAACTCATGTACCTATTTACAGCTACAAAAAGCCAGATTTCTTTTCTCCTGTTGGAAAAGGAATCAAGGTGGAACAATGTGATGGTCTGCCGAGAAAAGGTAAAATAAACTTAAGCATATGTGTGCATATATGTATCTGTGGCGATATCAAAGAAGACAAGTTTAGTCGTCCTCCTCTTTTAAGAAATAAAAAAGCAATGCCGATACACATACAAAAAACTGATAATGATGATGGAGATGTGACATAGCAACACTTCCTCTTTCTCCTGTATCCTTTCTGGTTCTTGTTACTTTTTAAGTGGCATCAGCATCACGTCACACAAAAAAAACGATGAGAACGGATGAAAGATAAATAGAAAAGCAGAAACAGATTGGCAGAGTTGTGTGTGGAGAGAAAATGAAAAAGACGATGAAAAAACTGTAGAGATATAGAGCTTCATATTGACATGCTTAAGTACATATTGTGACCATTGCATATATTTTGAGTAAAGAGAAGAGAATGACTAGTTGTTTCTTAAATCACTTTCTAAAATTGTCATTTTGGGAGAAAAGTGAGCGAGCGAAACATACATATATATTCTGACTGGATATAAGAAATACAAGGAGAAAATAAATAAAGAGTGAACCTGTTTTGTTATTGGTGTGATATCCAACTTTACAACTGTATAGTTATATTGCACAGTGCATATTTATCTGTAGTACTTTGCCTTTTCTTTATTTTGTCGTTACTTTTTTCCTTTCGGAGAGACCCGCCACATAGTAGACACACGCTCACGCAGGCAGGACTTTGACTGAATGGAAGGAAGTGATAGAAAAAATTGACGCAGCAGAAGATAAAAACTTCATATAGAGCCACTTCTTCTTCACTTTATTATTATTATTCTTTCGATTCAACTATAACTACAAAATCATCCACCACAGTTTGAGATGTGACTGCTGTTGCTTCTATTGTGTTATTGGCAAAAGGGAAAAGGAGAGAAAAGGAGAGAACGGTAGCAAGTGGGATTCTTGAACAACAACAGCGTCATGCTTTGTACATGACAATGGCACCTCTTATTTCCAAAAAAGTGCCATACTACCACTCGTCTATGTATCCATGTCAAAGTGCCACACAACTACTGCTGCAATAGTCCTTTGTTAACACACTAATAATAATAACAGTAAGAATGAGAAATAAAGAAAGATCAAGTTTTGTGTTACTGGTCGTGTAATAATAAAATCATGTGATGAGAAATATATCCAAACAATACAATGAGTTTGAAGGAGAAATTGAGTGCCTTTACTGCAGATTAACTTATCATTGCCAATTTTTTCTTTTGCTCGATGTTTACATGTGCGCCGCAAAGCACAATCTTCTCACTTTCCCCCTTTTCTCGTTCAATATTATATTTTACCACTCAATTTACAGTTATTGTGAATCCCATGCTACTGACAAAGTAAAACTTCCCTTGTGATTAGACTAAATTTGCTGGCTGGTATGATATAGTGTAGTCGACGGGCACGTTAGAGAACGACACAGTTTCTTTCTCCCTCAAACATAAGCTATTAAGAAAACATAATACATATAGAAATCGTTATGAATCATGCGTCTGAATAGTTTACTGTTCTTTGTATACTTTAGCTGCATTTTTTGAGAAGAGGAAAATGTATGTTACCCCATTTGTGACAGGTGAGCTAGAAGACACACATCATTATGAAAGGAGTGACAATAAAATAATAATAATCGCTGTCGTACAAATGTGTATTTTAAAACAAGGATGATTGCGGTAGCAGTGTTGGTTATGGTGTTGATGATGATAGTGTCAAGAAGTCAACGAGCAACAGCAGTTTGTACATTCCATCGTTATCGTACCATTACACGTACAACATGCAGCATCACCACCACCACCGCCATCATCACCATCATCATGTAGTCTCCCATTATGTATATCATCACTTTCTTTTCTCTCACTTTCTCCATTTTCTCTTCTGCTTAAAGTGGAGTAGAAGGTCGTAGTGGCAATAATGATGGTAGAAACGTTAGTAACTGCGGTATCACCAGTAAAACGAAAATGGCGATGGATGATATGATGGTTTTACCGCATTTCCCGTCTTACTAATATCACTACCGGTAAGGGCAATGCCAGTGTTAGTCTGATGCTACTTAGGAAAAACGTAGCATCAAACTTTTCGCCTTTCTCATCTTTACATTTTACTTTTTTAAACTTTTCTTCTGTCTTATATTTATTAGATAACAGCGACTATGTATATAGCTGAGGAAATGTTTGCTCAACAACAACAATAATGACATCTAAATTGGAGAAGAGTACAATGGAGGGCAGCAAATAGAAAGAAAGTTTGCTTTTTACCCTGCTTTTACTCGATTCTCTTTTTATTTTTATGATACATGCGGTGATAATGGTGTCTGGTACGTGAACAACGCATTTGCTGCTAGTACTTACATTCATTTTTGCTTAAGCGTTTATATAGAGCTTTTATTCAACACTTTTTTATTTAGCTTCTTTCGGCAGGTTTAAACATCGTTACCTCTAAGCACATCCAAGATGCATAGAAACAAGGCTAAAACAACACAAATGGATATTTGAAAGCAGTTAAAATGCTAAATTATATTGGGAAAATTCAGGTGTTATGTGTTTTTTAATATCCGACTAGAGGATAAAAGTTTTTTGTAGTTTTATTTGCCTTTGCACACGGGACACGAACAGTGATGTTGATGGTACTAGTCTTTTAGGTTGGATAATTAAATCACATATTAACATTGCCAACTAATGGACGAGTGAGACATATTTAAACATTTCAGAACTTCACTTGGTAAGCGTTTTTGGTGCATACATTGCGTGTCTTATGTGGGAAATAGTATGCCATTTTCTTACTCGTCGGTATGACATTGATTAGCTGACATATTTCATCTAATGTGTAGGTTTATTTCTTGTGTCAAGAAAAGTAATAGTAAACCACCCACGTATCTAACTTTCACAAGGAGTACATTAATAGTGTTATGTAAATTATATAATTATAGATTTAATTCCTCGTTTTACTAATTGAGTATATAAATAGCATGGAAACTGTTCATAATATTCAAACAAACAGCTTTTTGTCTAAAACAACTGTAAGTTTTGTAAACTTTCTCATGGCATCAGCACCAAAAGAAAACTAGATGTTTTAAAATTTAAAGGATAATAAGGAAATGTTATGTGGAGTTTAATATTGTATTTCAGTGAAGAACTAACTACTTTTTCCTCGTTTATCACAGATTGCATGACTTTCTTTCTGCTTGAAAAAACACGTGTCATGTATCTCTTGGGATAGAAGTTGATATACTCACGACAAGATTCATCATGTTCAACTTTTTTCTTCTAATTTGAAAAGACCATCTATTCACTTTCCAGCATATTCACGTCACATTCATTGTCACTGCTAGTAAAATCATTATCAGTGTGACTATCTGAGCTGATGATGTCGTAAATAATGCAGTAGTACGACATATATTTACACAAAATCTGCACGTCATCATATGTAGTTTCTTAAAATGTTGTGACGCCAAGTGTAAAAATTGCAGTTTGGCTTCTATGATTTCTATTGCGAGGTATTTACTGCGTTCTCTAATGAAAGGCCTTCTTCCCATACTACTTCACTTTAAGGAAAGAACAGTGCGGACGACAGTTCGTAATTCAAAATAAGACATCGTCAGGAGACTGAAAGGTCATTCAGTTTATTTGTTTGCCTACGGCACACGGACCCAATCTCAAACTTATTCGGCAACGTCCCCATCACACTTTATCATTTAAAGTCTCTAGAAGACTCGTTTATCCGCCCAACTTTTCCTATTTATAGTAATTTGTCTCAAAGTTTCAACTGAAAACTTACTCAGCTTTTCATTTCTCAAATGGAGACGCTTTAGAAAACATATATGTATAGCAGCTCATTAAGGACTGAAGTACATGCTCAACCTACTTGCTTGTATATATTTTTAGCCCACTCTCACTAACGTAAGTATAGAAGTCACTGATTTGAAATATTCTGTCTATAAGATACACGAATGGTAAACGTAAAATTTATTAGAAAGAGTCCCAGAATAACTGAGGAATGGAAATAAATTTCCTATGAAATTCTAAGCCATGTTTGATAAAACAGAGTTATTTAATTAGGACAGTTTTCCCCACTATCGGATCAAGAATGATGTATACTGAAAACCTCCGTCCCATCCAACATTTATGTTTATGTCATACTTTTAAAAGCAATACCACTTACGAATGTTTTTATTATCTTTCAATAATAATCGTAAGTTAATGTGACTACTGTCTAGAATGGAAAAATTCCAATTAATACGAATATAGTATGAGCTGATTTACTTATTGTCTTGCAAATCCTATAAATTTAGACCGTTTTCGAATAGGCAAGATACGCGTAATGTTGAAGCATAAATTTCTACACAATAAATGTCTACAATATAAATTGACTAACTGACTCATGATGTATATTTAGAACGATCCCTTGGCCCGCATGCGACGTTTGTAAAGATGACTTGCGCTTCATGTTTTTTTAATATACTGGAATATATTTCCACGATAGGTATACTGGGGAAAATGCATAAGCCTTAATCTACGCGAAGATGCCCGTTTTTAACTTGCACATAACGCGAGCACATTGTACAAAATACAGAAATGCGATCTAAATCCAGATGATGTCACATCTAAGATCTACATAATTTGTCGCAACAACAGGAGTTTTGATAATAGATAAATTAGTAAAACAGACTACATAGAATCGTTCTCCTTCAAGTCACTCTGCTAAGACAATTTTTTTTCATTCGACGTTTACATGCAATTATTCTTTCCCGGAGCATATCTGTATTTCAGTATTTAAAAATTTACTTTCGTACATATTTGTTACTTTTCCCTTCCGTTGAGGTGGTTTGAGGTGCAGCCACACTGCATATAACTAAGTAAAACTTGAGTAATTTAGAAGACATTCTTTATTTTCTTGCCTGCTAGATAGGAAACTAAACCACAGAGAAAATTATTTTCTTCCTTTTCTCGAGTTCCATTTCCAACTGACACTAAGGTCAGGAAAATGCATGGAGTCTTGGGTCTTGGATACGGTAATAAAATAATGCCACATGGGCGCTCCATGAACACATTACATTTATACTTATACGTTAAGGTAAATCTCATATATATACTTCCACAATGTTGATTTAGGTGTCTTTCATGGCAGTACTGGCACTGGCATCTGGGTAAGGATATATACGTTCCCTACATAAATACAGTGTGTAATATGTATATTAATGATGCATGGCAAAAATATTCAACCAGAAAATGTGCACAGTAGGATATAGCACCCTCTCCCCCGTTTTTCTCTCTTCTTTCTCTTCATTTTCCTTTCTTCGGCACGCATACATCAGTCGTATCGACGTGAAATAGAAGTGATGTAGTGTAAAGACGGATTAAATGCTTTTTAATATGATACGCGACTTGCAAGAAAGTGAGAATTTTCCACAGGAATGCATCTTTTCAATACGCTTCTTTTCGAGTTCTATTTTCTTTCTCCTCCTTCTCTCGGCATGTTTGCTTCTTTCCCTCTCATCTTTTCTGAATGTTTTCGTCTGCATTTTGATCATGCCTTTAGAGGAAGAATTACGCAAATAACAAGTAGCTTTCATTCTATTTATTTTACGAATCTAATAGCAATGTAGTTGTGTTAGAGATTAAGAGATGTTAGCTCCGAGTCTTGAGCCTGATTCATTTTGATCATACAGATTCTCTTATTTTTCGGCGACACCACCATACCGAAGCGTAGGCTATTACAACTTCGATATCCTCCAAAACCATAGCAACTTATAGACCATAACTATAGACCATTATTATTAATATTATTATGGAGCTAACACAATAAAAATGCTACCTTGCTTTGGAGGAAACTGCTTCTTTCCTTCCTTCACCTCACACTTGTATAAAAAATAAAAACTCATGTAAACCATAACGGGTTTTTATGTATACATAATTTACCTCATAATCACAACGAGGGCTTTAGCTGGTATTATTTTCATCGTCAAACTTATTCCTATTTGACCGAATATAAAACGTCCTCCTGTGTAAAGTTAATGTTCTTAAGCTAGCCATCCGTTTATGGTGGGATTACAAATAAATACAAAATTTAGCTCATATAACACAAAATTTTCACTCATAACAGAATAACAGTGAGTTTTTCCCAAGGGAAAGGTTGGCATAGATGCACAAGCTTCCCCTTACCAACTTTCCCAAGGAACTAGCATCCGCAATAACAGCGTCTCCAACTCTCCTGGTAGTGGCATTCCAGGATGGCGTTTGCGGTCAAAATGTTTAACCAAAGTGTCAGCTCGAATGATGCTACTTTTACCAATTTACTAATTAGAAATTTTATTTGGTTGACTACCACTACACCGCAGCGTTTGCATACCGTTGACAAAGTAAGAATTCATTAAGTGAGTTAAATACATAAAATTGTCATATTCACTGAAAACTACTCTACCCACACATATCATAAAGATTTACAAGTTATCAGGAAGTCAATGCAATATTACTCAACCTGAATGTATAATAATAATAAAATTAGTGTCTCTTGTTTTAGGAGTACATATTTTTAAAAGATATTTACGTGGGTTTGCGCATTACTTACATTGGAAAATATTACCAGCAGGTAAGGAGGAGAAACCACCATTACCTCCGCGACTTTTATTATCACATAGAAGCCACCACCACAACCATCCCTACTACTACCATCATCTCGCCATAGTAATAATATATTACACAACTTAAACCTGCATTAACACCCCCAAAGAGAATTTCATTTTCTGTATGTTCATCGTAATAACTACATGTTTAATAAGAAAAAAGGATACGAGTGAGAGAAAGAGCAGCATAATGTTGTGCCGCATAGGTAAACAAACTCTGTAAAGTAAAAGTGTGATCATTACCTGAACAACTTTATCTTTTTATGAGGAAAAAATGGAGGAGTGTGATGCTAAAAGAAAGAGTAAGAAAAAGAAGAGGAAAAAGAAGAAGCAAGAAAATGGCTTATATGTTATGTTCCTTATTCTTGTAATTACACCCAGGAGAGAAGGAGGAGGAGGGTTTGTGCTGTCCTTGTTCACCTTAGCGAAGAAGAACACGAGTAGATTTATGCGAAAAATTACGTAGTAAATGGTGAAGCTACTACTACTACCATTAAAATCAAGGCAATTCAGAACGAGAGGGAAGCAGGCTGACAGGCAAAAGTGTATACACTTTTCATCTTAAATTCCATGTTTCTATTTTCTATTTTATTTCCCTGGTTCGTTGAATTCATGAAGATCATCAGCACCTAGCACCATCATATCATTACTGTCTTTATAGTAAAACCCAAATAAGTATTTTCAAAACAACGACGACTCGTATTTCTTTCATTTTAAAATTTACGACAGTTCGTGATATTGCAGAAATGCAGAGAAAGAAATGTCCTACAGTGAGATGTACACAACATTTTTACAGTTCTGGAATGAAACCATGGATTTACAAAAGATGTCATCATCAGAAGAATTTTTACGAATATATGTTATTATACAGTGGCATTATAATGTTGGTGTTTGATGACTCTTTGAGACTATCACCGCCTCTAAAAGCAACCACATACTAGTACGTGGGTAATTTAATGTGGACGACGTGAGCGCGTTCAGTTAATTACTTCCATGATAAAAAAATGCTCTTTTACGGTATTATGAACATGACATGAGAGTAAAATGAAATAATAATGTTTCCTTCCATTGAAGGCTCTAAATTGCAGTAAGCGAAACAACAACGTCAATCTCGAGAGTATGAAATATTATTATTTAGCAATGCATACGAATTTTATGAATTGACTTAATTATCATTATTGCGAAAAAATAAGCTCTGCTAACTTTTACTGGTAACTTGTACGAACACAGGGAAAGAGAAAATCTTCGTATTAAAAGGCTTTCCACTTGTTATTCTTTATAAAAAAGGAGAAGTTAAAAAAAATTTATACCTGTCCGTCCAGCTACCTTTTGCTAAATAATAATAAAAGAAATTGCCAGCAGAGAGAACAGGTATGCAAGATGAATGCATGGTTGTATATTATAAAAAAGGAAGACAAGCAGACGATGTTGCTGATGATGATGACGATGAGCAAGAAAGAAGAGGGTAACGACCTAACAATGATGATGGAACACGGTGCAGCGCACTTGCTTACATTTTTTCCTGAGATTACTTGTGTCTTCCTATATATTATATTATTATTCTAAAACATTGTAGATTGTTGTTATGGTTACTCGAGGATTACACCATCAGCACCACCACACCACCCAATAACACAATCACATATGATGAGGATATATAACTGGCACATGCAAAGCAACAATCACAACGTTTTGCATCTTATACCGTCTTGATCTTGGTTCTGATGCATGTATTTATATCATCGCCATTAATATCATCATCAAATCCTACTCACAGCAGTACGGTGACGGGTAGCTAACTCATTCTTTCATTTTTTGTAAATACCTGCACTATGGTTTTTCGAATAACGTGAAGATTTTAGCCTTGTTATTTTATGTAATACTGTTTTAAAAAATGAAAAGGTGTGCTTATTTGAATTGCTTTTATTTTGTGATACACATACACAGTCAATGAGTAGTGGGGTCTCAGTATGAAAGAAAATGCAGGGATGAAGCCGAAGATGAGAAAAGGACAAAAAGATGAGATTATTTGCAACCCTTTCTTTTCGCTTACTTTGTATAAATGTTTCGTGATGGTAAAGTAAGCCAAATCAACCTGCTGTAAAAATGACGAAGACGTCGACCTGCTCAGTTCAGTCAGACGAAATTGAATACTGAGCATTAAATCAACATCAGCACGGCACAGATGGTACATTTTGTACATATTTTAAAGCAACGAAGTGTGATTAGCGAATTTATAAGAGTATTGTAACAATGTATCTTATTCAACTTGGCGATTATTGAGTTTGAATTTTTTACTTTGCTATTTTTCTGGGAAATATATTAGATAAAAAGCATCTCTGTAAATAAAGCTCATAACCTGTTGTATTTGTGGAGATCGGTTGAATAATGACGATTGTATTATGTATGATGCCAGTGAAATATTATCAGAACCAGCCTTTTTATTTCACAGATTTTACCTTGTTCATAAAAAATGCCAAAGTTTTATACAGAGATGACAATCTTCAGACAATTACAACAAAGACATAATGATAATAAAATGTGGCGATGAATTATGCTACTGAAATAAAGATAAGACATGTGTCCTAGATGCTTTTGCCTCTTGGAATATTGTGAAGTTGTAAAATATCTTGATTGGGAACGAAGTCCTGAGTCCTGAATAATACCTTCAAATCAATGACATTTTTGCGAATTAGTGTATTATTGATGTGGATTTCCTTGAAAAATATTATAAATAGTGCATAATATGCGGAAGGCTTGTCGAGATAACTGTTTCTGAGTATGGGATTGCGATTACAAAGACAGAAAAAGCTACTTTTATCATTAGTAAATTGTACAGGTAGCGTAAAAGAGATGCGGATTCCCTCTCTCCGTTGTATGACAAGTGTTTATATTAAAAATACGAATACTAATTAGCTAGATGCTAATGTGGTATTAATATCGCCGTAACTCGTATTCACCAATGTCACAGCAGCAAAGCTTTATGAAAGAGTGTATGAATATGTCATTCAACCGTTACACCCAAGCCCGCACTAATATGATAATGATATGATGATTACTGCAGGAACGGCCGACATATTTTACTAAGCTTTAATGTAACACTAATACTACTCGCCATTAACACCACAAGATCGTTATTACAACGGGTCCGATTAATATTCTGATAAGTTTGTGGAAAAGAGCTAAACTTCTATTCATTGTCACAAATAAAATAATGACAATATCTAGGTATAATACCGCGATGATCCGGCAGACTGCAATCTGAGAGATTGCGGGTTTCTGGTATTCATTGAAACTTTTAAAACATTGATACGTATACACATATGTACAGTTTTGTAATGTTCGATTTTCCACGTTGGAAATCATTAATTACTAGGTAAGTACGGAACGACTTATTTTGACTCAGAATCTGTCGAAAGGTGTCCTTAATCTTATTTCTTGCTTTAACGCGCTTCCTCTGGAACAGTTCATTTTTTTATGCAAAAAAATATATAAAATAAAATCTAGCCTTATTTAAAGCGTATTTAAAATACGATCGGCCATACTCAGAAGCTGCCTTACATGCAAACAATATCAGAGTATTTTTGACTAAGTTTTGATTGTGAAGTACTTTATATTTCGTTATTTAAAATTGCACCCATGTCTTGATCAAACCATAGTTTTACTGATTGTCTAAACGCAACTTTGTAAGATAGCAAGATATTTTACAGAGTAAAGAGACCAGAAAATTCATGCAAAGTTGTTTGAATTGGTCAGCCATAACACAGTCTTGCTTCAAAGCTGTTCCCAAACAGTAAATGCAACTTTTTGAGTGACTGCCTGCCATAAAATGCGAGCATGGACATGATAAAAGTGATAAACTAAAGAGAAACTACTACTTTTGCAATGTTGATTCTAGTTTTGCTCCAGGTTGGATGGCCAGCTTCGGACAATCCTACTGTGTTTATATCATAGGATATTCCTAAATAATAGCTGTGTAAATAGTGAAGTGAGCTAATGGAAGCAGAAAAGAAGTACTGATGGTAGTAACAGCAGAAGAGGGCGATGCTCGGGTTCTTGTACTTTCAACCACCTTGTTGTTTATTACCGTATACTTTCATTTCATCAGCATTGCTATTATCTTCGTTCTCCTCGTCCTCACATTTTTCTATTTTTTCCAATTTTATATTGTATTAGTTTCAGTAAGTGTATACGCTCTGTTGTTTGTAGCAATGTTCTCTTTTTTAGCTACTTTTTTGATCAACATTTTAAAGATCATCATGATCATCACGTTATGCAATAATGGTTTTCAATCGTAATTTGTTCCCCAGTCAGTGCTGCCTATTATATAGAAAAAATATTATAAGCTAGGACATTATAAGAACAACTCTGCCAAACATGCATAGTTGGCTGCCTTCTACTGCGAAATCTTCCATGAGGAAAAAGAACATAAGGATAATAGTAATGTATGGCATGAGGAGAAAAAGAGGAACCAGGGAAACCTAACCAAAAGCACTAGGGGCAAAGAAAAACAACTCTTCTGTGAAGGAAGGCAACGATACTCTGAACATTCTCTTCTTTTATGTCTCGCAATCTCTCTTCACTCAGCACACATTGTGCAGACAAACAACGACTCTCTACTACTAAAGCTCTACTTGTTGCATTGCGCTTCTTATGTAATCTCAATCCCTATAATCGTCTTAGTCATCTTCGTGATAGTGATATAAAAATGTATGCATATGCATTCCAACATCATTCGCAGTTTGCTACTTTTCTCTCTCTTTGGCTGCCTCTCTCTATATCCTTTTTTCTTTCTTCTCTAGTGATTGTCTGGTGATATCTGTCGGTACCTCTGCTATTTTTTCTTTGCTGTAGCTGAGTTTAACAAAAACACAGCAATCATCATCGTAAGCGCATATTTCTACTAGAGAATGCGAGATATGTGCAGACAAAGCAAGATAATAACGTTATACAGCAATATATATCGGTTTGTTGTAAGAAAATTGTGTCTAAAGAAGGCTTTGATAAAATTCAGCTGCTCCTGTGGGTTCCATACAACTTCTAACTATTTTTGATATGTACTTATATCATTATTGCTTTTATCATCAAATACAATGCTTCATGCAAGAAAGTAGAAATATATGATGTAAGGTTGTTCTTTTTGCATGTTTAAAGAACTAAAGCCTATATAGAAAATATACGTTAAAGAAAGCATGAAAATAGTAATAATGCGTTTCTTACAGTAAGTAAGTAATGGTAAGAAAATCATGTTATCATCGAATTTGTATCAAGAACGTGGGTATAAAAGAATGCCTAGTGTATTTATTTTTACATCCGTGCCTCCGGATTTGACTATGCTAGTCAACATGCACATATAAAAAGCGTTTCGCAGTTGAAACGACATAGTAATAATATATCTATGTACATGAATGTTTTACGACGAACCTAGAAACATTTTAAAACACCACATTTCACTTTTAATTTGTCATGTTTTCTTATTTCCTTCATGGGTTGTTAATATATGAATATGCCTTCGACTCTTCAAATTTTCTTCTGGGAAATTAAAAGACAACGTTACTAAATCCGTATTTTTAGTGTCACAAGCGCTGACATTTATCACTGTAGAGTTTGGATGTAATCATAGTGCAGTCTATTTGTAAAAATATCCCTATCAACCGGTCAAACTAATTATATACATATTTGTAACTGTCACTTCTAGTTTCAATTTGAAAAATTTAATATTTGGATAAGTCACATTACTGACGTTATTTACTTTCAGTCTAAATTGTTCATCATTATCTCTTTTCTGTATGCTAAGACAAGTAAATGGAAGTGAAAATGAAGATGTGTTGAACTCACATTGATTAGTAAAGTAAGTATAACTGATCAGACTGATCCCTCTTTCACTCTTGGTCTGGATGATGTAACAGAAATCAATGAAATTAGGTTGAATTAGCTTTTAAAAATTCCAAATAAAAAGCATCATATGTTCAACCCTCTCGTTGGTAATTAACGCCTATATATTGTGAATCCTGTCATTTTAAATAAAACTATTTTTATCATTTTTGTCTGTTTGCACAGACAAAAATACATAATAAATACAATGAGACAAAACGAGAAGATAAAGAACCATCGCCATACATCTATTCCTCTAGGAGAGAATATGTGTCACACTAAAGCAATTACCTTGAGTAGGCTGGTTGTCGGGAAAGATTGTCTTTTCCGAAGAAAAAGAAGATGCATCGATTTGGCTTGTCAAGTTCAGCTGAAGTGCTACTATCAAATCATATATTGACTCTCTTGACTTGACTGCATTACCCTCTGTGCATGTAAGAGCACCCATCACTATTACTACTGCCATGCCATCATAATAATAACAGTATCTAACTTAAAAACTTATTACGTGTTTCTCTCCATCTTATTCAAGACAGGTTGCTTAGACGAGTACGTGATACGATAAAAAAGAAATGTTGACGGAGCCGTGAGTAGTAGGTAGAGTCGATTGCAAGAGCGACAGAGAAAGAATATGACGGTACCCGAACGAAAAAAATGTGCAAGCATGCATTTCTTTCACATAACATTATTATTACACTACGTGTTATGCTGTTTTAGTGCTTGAGAAATCAAATGAGGACATGCATACCTTGGCAATGCAACACATTGAATAGCAACCAACCTAAATATCATCCTTATTATCGTCATCATTATTTGCCTCTTCGCTTCTTCTCCTTCTTTTGTTGTAATTATTTAACTCACTTTGCAAATAAATTGAGGATGGGATAAAAAACGAAGAAAAAGGTCAGTGACACTGAACTCTTCTGTGGCGGCTACATTCACTCTATTCTGCTGGGAAGTAAGTTACCTCAAACTTGGTTTCATACCCACTCAACTCTGTGTAGTCCCAACAGACAGTCATAACTAGCTACTACTACCAGTTGGTCATTTACCAACTTACTTAATATCATTATTATGAATACAGTAAGTTGTGTCTGATTCATTATTTATTTACTTTACCTACTGCTGCTACTTTTGCTGTCGCTGTACAATCTCCTACTTACGTGACGCATTGCAAATCATTTCGGTCTTGTAGAAACCTACTTGCATATTATTGTGCAAACAATCAAAACTTTTGGAGGAGTAGGTGGTACTTTTTATTTTGTCGCCCTCACACTATTACTGGTGTGTGGTGTGGAGTTCACCATGGCGTATTATTATAGTTGTCATTATGACTCCATTCTATTTTGAACTGTTAAAATTATTATCACCATGCGGCCAGAAATGAGGGAAATGGTTTGAGACACACATACATATATAGAGTTATTAGCAAAATCATTAATATTAATTCACAGCTCGTCGTCGAGAGAAAGATGTCACATCACACAACAACAGCTACCAAACTCACATATATTATTCATCATAGTATGCACCATCTTTAGTGCCAGTCAGCTAGTACATTGTCAACTTTAGCATGATATGCAGTATGAATCGCAGTGTCATGGTTTAAGCTAGCAGCATATGTAACACTTTTTTCGGTGGTGCTACTTTGCAACCCAAGTTCACACATACCATGTAAACTATGTGGAGTGGGTAAACGCCGCATAATAAGCACATTACTTCAGTTGTGTCATTTCTTTGCTCATTTGCTTGACTCACTTGAGTTTAGTCAAGCAAATAGATGTAAGGTCTGCACAATTCTTCATTTTTCTGTATGCGACGTACAATAAGTATGCAGCTTATGTGTGCACATTTTCTTTGCCGACCTTTCTTATTTGAAACATTGGTGATGATACAGAAAAAAGGTATTTT
>JAQFYG010001400.1:0-19181 GCA_034694325.1 Entomobrya corticalis | reverse complement strand
TTAAGACTTGTGAACTACTAAAAAGAGACGCTTATTGTTTGAAAAAACTTTCACGTTTCTTCCGCTCTGTTCACATTTCGCAAAAAATGCATGATATCGTTTAACGTATTTAAACACGAAATTTTATTTAAGGTTTGGATTTAAATTGAGAAGTTTGAAGGAAAGCATGCAAGCGTTCTTAATGTTACTTAAAACGAAATTTAGTGGTGGAAATTGTCGTGATACCATTTTGTTTCATGCCAAAACATAAAATAATCGTCTGCTCTTTCAAGATTTTAATATAAGTACATTATTTTAACGATTTAGAAAAACATTTAATTACAAAATGTAAACTACAAATCAGAGTGTTGGGCTGGGCGGGAATGCCGCATAACTATTTACAGATCTGGATGAAGTAGTTTATTCCTGTACTTCAACGAGCTCTGCTGGAGAAGCACCACAATTTTAATTCAACATTTCTCATTTTCTTTTGCAAATAAAATATAGTGATAAGAAATTAGTACTTTTCACCATTAGAGAACTAGTTTCAGCTCAGCAGCTCTGATTTTAAAAGAGATTATTTAGAGCGCATTTTTGGAGCACCGTTCTTTTATGTGGCGGAATCCCTCTAAATGTCAAACCAATATTTCAGGAATAAGCTAATATATAATGGAACCATCATACTTCAGACGTGAACATTAAACATATACATTTTTCCTAAAGCAGGGCCAATGATCTTGATAACTTGGTCGATTTATCATTTCTCATCCATCCGTCATCATCCTTTCTTTTACATGCTAAATATTCAATGGCACCTCAAAGAAAAGCGAAATACCCTGTAATTCATTATTGCGAATATTCCCTTTCTTTTCAGTTTTTCTTTTTTTCGTCTTTTCATCCTCATGTGGCACTCAATAGAATGCAAAAGAAAATGTAGACAACTTGCGAGATTTCTCTTTGAGAAAAAGCTATTAAATGAGGACAAAAGAAACAGCTCTGAACAAGACATGAATGTTGAAAGATTCGAATAAAAGCTCAATTCCTCAGTAGGACGTTGGCAGTTGTATTTATAACAAGTAGGTGTTTATATAAATGAATGGGCATACGGGCTATATTCGGGCTTATCTAAAGAAAAAGTTTACGTCATTGCTAAACATAATATGTGCCTGGATTAAGTTGACATAGAATGTATAGTGTATTTTGTGCAACTAGTATTTCCGTTATAAGTAAACAGTACGGAAATACTACTAATTTTAGAAACGGAAGTGGGGCATTGCGAAACTCGGCTTTAGATTTTGAAATGGAGGGATGACATTATACCTTAAATATCATTTGCCACTTTTATAAAATGCAATTTTTGATAGTATTGCAAAATTAAAGTACATATAGAATCTTTAGTCGTTTTTAGTCTACATAAGTATATAGTCCTTTAAACTCATGTATGTGGGTAATATGCCTTTACTTTTAATAATCGGTATAAATATAATAGATCAACTTCCGCAGTAGCATATGGAATCTCATTTTGGCCTGATGGCTATTTGACGAATGGACAAATGTAGACACTGGGGCTTGCGCTTGTTGGATTAGTTTTTTAATGAAAATGTATATAATGTTTGTAGGATATGGTAAGTAGAAATAACCGACTGTTCGATTAACAATCCGGATTATGAAATGACCGTACAACAAACCACAATCACCACAATACATATTGACGAATGCAGTATTTCTGGACTGATTGATAGGGAGAAAGTAAAATTAGAATTTTGGATATTAAAGTAGGTAGGGTAAACTGAGGAAAATGGTTTGTTTCAAAGTCAAGGAACAATAGCTTAAAGTAAAGAATATATATCATTAGCCTATATTATGTCATTTAACTTCTCTGGCTCAGGATTTATGTGAAATTCTAAATTATAAGCTTTTTTTAATCTGCAATAAAATGCATTCAAATATATAATTCAGAAAATATAAAATACGTTCCTAATTTTACTAGGAGTATATATCCTTTTGTTGTTTTTGTAAACAATGACCTTATATTTTCGAATTGATCCAATACTATTTGAAAACTTTTCGCTATAAAGTTAGGAGCTATATAAGCACATAGTAGATAGAGGTGAAGAAACAACGTTTTTGTGTTATTATCAAGTAGTTGTATATATTCTCTAAAAGTAGTACTTAAAAAAGGCTTTAGGGCGATTAAATAAAATGAAAAAGAAGTTCACTTGAAAAAATTCAATTTATTTAAATAAATCGAAATCACATGTGCATGTGCAGGACTCGCAAAAAGGCACTGTATCAAAGGCATACTATATATTATCAAGGGTTTAAAAGTACATATTTATGTCACAGCATTCGTGGAAGCAACAGATATTCTATTTCCTTATTCCACGTGTTGTTTTCTCTGTCAATGGAAAAAGAAACATGTAGAAATTATTTCAAAATTTCCTTCGCTTGTTGCATGAACACTCAAAGAAAAACCCTTGACAGCATTTTTGACATCTCTCAGAAATTGGTTAGCCAAAAGGTAGAGAAAAAACAAGATATAAAAGTATCCAATTTTCATCTTGGTATGCACAAGGCAATTTAGCCTATGGAAAAACTGCTATGTAATACGTCTTATTGCATCACTAGTCAAAGATTAACAAAAACTCTGCAAAAAAATACATACATATAGTAAACACCTTAAGTCAATGCCGCAGCGATAAATAAAAAAATGCCCACTCCACTTTGAATTATTCTATTGATTGTCGTACTTCCCTCAGGTTTTTTTTCTTTTGAACAAATAAAGCGTATAAAAGCTCTCTTAAGAGCACATGTAGTTCAGAGAGTAAGCGTCTTGGTGGGGCTCCAATTGAGTGAAAGCATCACAAATGAAGAAATTGAGGTAATCAGCTTGTTACTCAAATGTTTCCTAAACCGTGAATGTGAAAATAAATAATATAATGTAAAAGCACTTATAGACTGGGTAGAGCGAGAGAAAATGAGAAAATTTGAGGAGATTTTTACTGTTTTTATTTTGGCACTAAACCCAAACCCTATATCCTATTTTTACTTCTCGCTCTTTTCAAGTGCACACTACTTCACAGTAATCTATTAGCCGAGCAGCTATATGAATCAGTTGGTGGCTGGGTGTAAAATGTGTCGGCAACTCTGAAGGGAATGCTTTATCAAGGGAAAATTAGAAACTGCTCTTCTCGGTTAGTAAAGTATTTCAACATTGGCGAATTGAATGATGATGTATCTAATATACTCAAGTGCTATACTTTGTCAAGAAAGTCTAGCATATAGGGATAAAAATTGTAGTATATATTTCGCGATTTACGTCATGGTCTGTGCCCTATGCATGAATTGAGTGCACATATAGAAACACTTGAGCAAGAGGGAAAGTAAAATGCAAAAACTCCCGAGGGAAGATTTACCAATTCCAGTTTTTTTGGAATGCATCGTTCTATCTGGCTATGTAGAATTGATATCGGGTTTCGCAAATCCATCTTACTTTTGCAATGCAACTATCATCAATTATTTGGGATGTATAAATACTATAAATAAAATTGTATTAAGTGCATCCCTTGAAATTGGTGCAAAAAGATGAAGCTTGTAGTAAATCGAAGATTGCTTGGTTCAGAATGCGTGAATGATTGCGATTTTTGTATTTTGTTATTTTTGGTTTTTTCTGTATGACCTTCAACTCACCGTTTTTCAATGAAACGAGAGATAGGCAATTGGCAATTTATATGTCTCTTTGATAAACTTTGGAAAAAAAGTAATATTCAATATGAAAACTCTAAATAATTAAATGTACTTTTCCGTATTACTAAGAAAGTGTGTGTTCCTGTTTTGGTTGCGACACTCACCTGTGTTCTGACCCTTCAAATGTTTGCTTGATTTTGCCTGGTTGACTTGCATCCGGAGACTCGGTGGTTGTTGTTGCGGCGGTCGTGATGCGGTTTTTGTGATAGTTGCGATCACAGTCCACCTGGGCTATGAAAACAATTTGAGTGGAGAACATGAGAAGAAAGAGGAGATACATTGTGGCGGACCGAATTAAGATGAATGGCTTTGTATGTTGATCTAACGAAACAAGTTTACGTAGACACGAAGTTGGAGTTGGAAGTTAGCAACGCGATGTCCTCAAGTCTTAAAATGATATAGTGTCTTGGAGAATCATCCAGGGATGATGAAACACGTTCTCAAGCAAGATGGAAGATGAGAAGATCATGAAAAATGGGATTGGGATATTATTTGCTTGTCTACTTTTTTCGTGTTGACTTTTCTCTCTAGAAAAATGGAGGGGACCTGCACTGGAAACTGGAACTAGAAACTGTTGCTTCTTCAGGATATATTGTTGTTAAGCATGTATTTGGACAAGAATATATTTTCCAGTAACTTAAAATGTGGCATTTCTACTTGTCAACTAAATATCTGGTTTTCAGGGCGCATCCATCCGCTTGATTCACTTCAGCAAACACAGCAGATGCTCAACTGCTCCATTCGACAAAACTGTAATCCGTTCATGTTCCACCGAAGAAAATGCAGAAATAAATCTATTCTCTGTTGTGAGTGTTATAAGTAAAAATAAATATGGGGAAAGGTAAAGGTACGGGACTGAAATGAAAAAAATATTGGATGGAAATGGAGATAACGATGATGCTTCCACTAAAAGTTGAAAGATGATTTATAATTCAACTTTGTTACAATAAAATATTCAATATTTGATGGTTTTTTGGGAAAAATATTTTCTTTTGTTCTTTTTTAAGTCCACTAAAAAGTATCATTGTTTTCGATACACACAATCTGTTGACACTTTCACTTGTTAAAAACAGTAATGCAAAACATCTCTGTATGCATTTCAACTCACTGGTTTCAAATCTTGTAATATCTTTTCATATTTTGCTTTTAACCAGTTTATATGTTTTTGTTCTTTCGTAGCTGCTTCACAAAAGTTTTACTGATTAACCATGTATTACACATTACACCAATATGTCATCTCAAATTTGGCTTCAAACAAAATCATGAAGCAAGGTGAAAGTGGACATTGAGATTTGTTGAATGCATGATGATTTTACTTCTGTTGACAGCTGTTGATTCAGTTCTTTGGAAGGCTATAGAAAATGTAAAAGAAATATATAACCATAAATTATACTACATCAAATTATAGTCTTTCAGATTTCTATTTCATAGTATATGTCTATATTTGTCAACTCCCAGGATAATTTCATTATTACAAAGAGTAAAAGCTTCATAATTCCTCTTGGCAAGTTTATTTATACATCTCTACCATTCCATTAATTTTCGGTGTGATGTAATTCAAGTGGGAAAATTTGTGGTGCCTCTCTTAGGTTTCTAGTCCGATTCAAGTAAAGGAATAAACAATCGTTTTTCATGACATAATAAGTTATACGTGGAATCCTAACAAAGATGAAGGAAAATGTTCTAGAAAACTTTTAATCCAAGAACAAATAGAATGAGCTTACTGTAGGTTCTTTGTACAAATTTTTAGAATACGAGACTATAAATACGTTTAATACTTATAGATAAATAACACGATTACTGCATTATTTTATACTTTTTGTTTATCTGGGTTAATAAATTTTAATTATAAAATTGTAAAAGCCGGAAGCAAATTATTCATATTTTTTAAAAGAGAAAATTAAGGTTAAAGTAAGCAACTAACATCATGTTATAAAGATAGCGACAAAACGACCATGATTTTAGTTTTAATTACAAAATAATTTGAAGCGGGGATACATACAGGAAGCACCCCGAGGAAAAGTAAGGAAAATGTCGTGTTCACGATTTGGTATGTAAATGTACAAGTTCACACAAAATACATGTTTACAAGCAGCTTCGGGGAAAGTGAAGTATTAATGGGAAAATTGTCGTATTATATTGTATTCAAAGTAAGTATGTACAACTGTTTAGTAACCTTTTAAACGTACTAACAAGCATATCAACAACAAATACAATAAAGCACAATTTTCCCCATTTATTTAAAAACGAGTCACAGAGCGCTTACAACAACCAGCATCAAATTGCTTTTCTATGCATGGAAAACTTTGCTAAAGAAACTATTGTCATTATTCCAATTAAAACTTGAAGTGAAAGTTTGACGGAAGTTTCTTAAAAAGCGGAACACGTAAATATAATATAATTTAATATCAAACTATAATGCCAAGTTTATTGGATATATTCAAACTTATATAGATATTATTCAGATCTATTATTTGTTAGCAAACATCTACATCTTTTTAAACTTTTCCCATTCTCAATGATATTTGATTCTATAATTTTTCCTTCCAAATGAAATTTCCGGAGTTGAAATTCTATTGATAAATTTTTAATGTAAAATATTGTGAGCAAAAAAGTTTTGTGCTATATTAAAATTTTGTATGATCACAAAACATAAAAAAGATGTTATTAACTCTCTTGGCAAATATTATTGGGGTCAAAATTACAGTTAACGTATACCAGTGCAACGGGAAAAATCACTTCGGGATCTATAAATTCCATACACGTCGTTACCAAACTTGATAAAAAACTGAAACCTTTTGTTGGTTTTAAGGAAGCTAGCATATTCCATACAGAGTAATTTCCAGGTTTCACTTCATCTAAAAATTCTTAATATAAAAGGCTTCTCACTTGATCCATCCAACATCCAACCCACACAGAACTATATATACTTTCCATTAGACCTCTAGAATTAAATTTATTTTGAAAGAGGTGCCTTTTCCCTGCATATTTTACTCCATATGTTGTTGTTGTGGTAGCGTTTTTTTCTTTTTTAAAGCAGTCAATCACACACACGGGCACCATGAATGATGAATGCCGATAATCATCCTCGGCGAGCCAGACAGAGAAGATATGATACAGGGAAAAAGGCGATTGAGGAATGGATCAAGTAAAAGCAAATGCACATTAAGCAAGACTTTCTCCTTTCACTTCTCTTCTAATTACAAAGCAACATTTTGTTTCAATCCTCTACTATCCATTATATTGGGACCCATGCTGTTCTATTGAATGCAAGGCAGAGGGAAAAAAGCAGTCAAAATTTTTAGAATAGAAAAAAGTGAAAGCATGAAACGTAGTGTAAAAATACGCTTTTATTCTAGTAGCGGAAATAGAATTACCTACTGCTATTTCCATTCCTTTTTTGCCATTTTCTTTTTCCCACTTTTGAGCAACAGTTCTAACGATATTATGATGTGTGATAAGTTTATATAGGTATTAGGTATATATTTTTGCTTGTATGAAATAAATAAAAGGATTACTACACTGCTCTTCGTGTCTTCTCCAAAAATGACACAATTTAATATATCAGAGCATTTCTCGTGCATGAAATCCCCTTTTCTTTTGTATCTATTATTTTGGCATAAATCTATTGACAAATATGTATTCTGGTATTCTTTAATAATTCATCTGCTATATTGAGGATCAACAACATATTGTAATATTGAGTATTTGCTTTAATGAATGCTAGTTATATATAGTTCACATACTGTTGCGTCAGATTAATGAACTTTTAGTATAGAAATGGGTCGGAGAATTTATAATCGTCTTTTAGTACAATGGCTTAAAAGGGCTGAACTGATTTGTATGAGATACGATTGCTAGTTTTGAATGATTCTCAATATGCAAAAAAAAGTTCCAAACTTCAAACCCCCCCACCCCCTTCATATAATTAAAAAGGAGGTCGAACATAGCATGATTTATCGTGTAGATTTCGAACAAAAACAATCAAAATGATTTTGCAACGAATAAAATGTAGCATTATTTACGTATTTACGTAATATTTTTGTTATATTTCAGATTTTCTCGTCTATTTTACCAACGGAAGCGCTTTTAATATAGATTTGCTCAGGACTCAATGTTGACTGTATATAAAGTTATTAAAAGTACTTATTATATTATTGCGTTTCTGGGTACTTTTTTAATCGAATAATTTAGAAATGTGTTTGGTGGTTGAGAAAATTAACATTTTCTTGTTTAGTAGAAATCTGCATGGTATATGGCATATATGAGAACAAAAAGTAGAATTACTTTTCTTTGATCATTTTTACGGTTTCATAAACGTCTGGCCTTAGTTCATAATAAGAAAAATTATATTGGTTTCTATTAACTTTGTACTCGGTTTCTCAGGATTTCTACTTTCTATGACTTGCATGTCGTCTTTGATTGAACTGTGATGTGATGATGACGTCTACAAAGTGTTAAAGGAAGATAATAAACCAACTTTTATTGCGTATATTTCTCATATTATTCAGAAGAACGTGTTAAACTTTGTATTCAGGAACATAGAAGACTATTTCGTAGCTGATTCTAGGTTTAATGTATGGCTGCGTAGTTTGTTTGGGTCACCTTTCGCATTCGAATTTCAGAGTAATGACGCTTCAGGCTCATGTAGACAGTGGGGAGGCCATACTTTCTCCCTTTGAGACAAAAACGGTGAGAATGAACGCCCAGTTCAAGTTTAAGTATTGTATTACATGGCACCTTCTTCATATACTCTTAATGGCTGTCGGCGGATGACGTAAATGCTCTTGTTACATAGTAAAGTGTAAGTATATACTAGTATGAACATGTACCGAACACTATTTATAATATTACTTATCACACAATATGGACAACAACTGTATATCCCACTGTTTGTGAAAATGGAAAACAATCAAAATTATATAAGCTTTGATTCATGCAACAAAGAGCATTACTTGGAATATATTTCTTTTACGTAGTAGATATAATTATATTCCTTCAATAATTTTTGATTGCGATTTCACCAAAAGAATAATTAATTTCCTGTTTATTCTATTCGTTGCAGCAGTTACGGTGAAAATGATGGTGAAAGTTTTGTGCTTGTGGTTATTTACAATTTTCATTCTTGCATAATATACTAGTACGAATAGAACTCGGGTTTTGTATTTTTTTATTTAGCTTTACTAACTTCACGCTACAGATTTACTCCTTTATTAAAAAGCTTTAGGAATAACTCCAGTTTTTTTATTTTGTTTAGAATAGTGCTTTCTCTTAGAACGGCTGGCTAAAGTACGTAAGAATTGAGGAGACATCAATTATTTATGAGTGAAGTGATTTAACTCGTTCTCAGTGGTGAGAACCTAAGTCAATGCGTTAGTTTTGTATGAATTTGTTGTGCCTGTCTGTCTAAATATAAGAGAATATCCTACCAAAACCTACTTGTGATATTTTATTATCAGAAAACAAGAGTTACAAGGCTATAATACTTAACACTCGTTCTTTTAAGGCTGTTTGATCTGATCTTAATCAGTGTATAAATAATAAAACTAAACTAAGATTTTCGATGGTTTCAAATATCGTTTGTTTACAAGATATTTTGTGAATGGAGAAACCTAAAAAATAAGCAACAACCGAGTAAAGAAGAGAAAATGAAAAACGGTATACTATACACCTGGAAATTAATAAACGCTCGGTTGTTGTAACTTGAAAAGGGTGTTTCCCGTCCCGAGGGATACTATAATGTAACTTTGTTTCCTGGTCTAACTTTACGATGACGCTCACCATTTTCATGATCTCATGACTGCTTTCACCGTTTGAAAAATCTTGGAAAAAATGATGCTGCCAGTGCCAGTTTATAGTGTTAGTACATGTTCCTGTTCATTTTATACTTGTTTTGACAGCAAATCAATATGGATAATTGATGATTATTTTCATTTCTAGATTAAAGGGAATTTTGTTTTTGTGTGACCAATTATTTTATGCAATGATGAAATAAGTGCTTTTTTTTTTGTGCCATATTATTATACGCCGAGTGGTCATTGCATAAATAGCTGCACTAAACATATAGAAGACGTGCATCTGCTTTTGAACTATTTATCGGAGTCATATAGATTGTACGTGGGAAGCAGGGCGCGCGTGAAGTTATTGAAGTAGGTGAACAATAAAGTCAAGGGCATTTCCAAAATTGTACGTGTGGACATTGTCAGTGCTACAAACTGGCAAATCATGGTAAAATTATCTTGGGATATATATGAGTAATTGTACTCGGACTGCCATAGTCATAATGCATTTTACCTGAATGAGTTGAGTATCACGCTTTCTTTTTATTTTCTTCGCAGTCTCAAACTTTCTTGTCTTTTCTCTTTAACGTACTATCTATGTTTAAATTAAAGTTTCTTTTAAAATGTATGGGAAGAACAAGTAAAGCTATTTTTAAACTTTCAAGATTCAATGAAACTTGATGCGTTGTTTTGTTGTTCATGATGGATGACGACGATACATTTCGAATGTGTTGTTCTTGTTCAAGAATAAGCCTCTAAATTCTAAACTGGGTAGTATTACCTAAGTTGTATATCAAATAGCCTAAGCCCTCTTGAGTATATGATCGTCTTCGCTATATACATTTACCGACTTCAAACTACAAAGAGGCAAATAATCTCTTGGGTATATTGGATAGGATAGAGAATGAAAGCTTTCTGCTCACTTGCAAGAACAATGGCTTGGAACTTGGAAGTACCTGTCGAAAGCTAATACCCTTAAACTATCCGTTTGTAGTGGTGTGTAGTGTAATATAATGCAACTTAAGGCTACAGTAAATAATACCAAATTACCAAATAGAAAGTCATAGTAAACCAAACTAAAAAACTAGCACATATCTCGCACCTATAACAGCAACAATTTTTGTTATAAACAATTACTGTAACTTTCGATTATGTGTAGGCGTCAGTGTTTGAGTAAATGTAAGTCGTAATACGTTTTAAAATACGGGAAAAAAGCACGGTCTTCTGCGGATTGTTAGAACAACTTGGTATTTCTACAGCTTCTGAAATTTCATAATGTGAAAACTTAATTTTGATTTGAAATAACGTTTCATTCAATTAACATTCAAGATCATGAACATGATGTTCAACATTCAAATTCGCCAAAATGCTTGAAACAAAAATTTCTTTAAAAAATAAGTTATAAAACATACAGGTACAAAATGCAAAATACAAGTCACAAATGACGTAACTGCCCCGTGTCTTTTGAAAGCAAAGATCATTTGGACAACAAAAAATACCACCAAGGGAAAGCCGCACGTCACTATAATCTCGTCATGTCGCTTTTTACATTCATGGAAAAGTGGAAGCAAAGGGTTCAGCCGTGTCACTGTTGCTGTCATTCTCTATGCACAAACATGTGTTACAGTTATGCCAACTCGTTGTCGCTTTTTCTGCGCTTGAAGTGAAATGAATGAATGAGGGAACAGGGAAGTGAATGATTATGAAGGAGACATAAAGGGAAACAGGTCGGCTGTACAAATAGGTCGGTTAGTGTGTGAAACACGAATACTGGATAAAAGAGCGGAAACTGAAATTCCGGAAGCAGATTCCTATTTTCAGACTAAACTTGTTGTGTGCTATCGGGCATAATTTAATGTTTGCAGCCTTTTCTCTCCATTTTACAGAAACGAAACAGAAATGAATATAATGTACTGCATACCAACATAGCACAAACCTAAACAAGCTTGTAAATAACATGTTTTGTAAACAAAAAACTACATTACTGATTAATCAACAGACGTACAAAAGCCAAAAACAGCAATCTGTTCTCTTTTAACTATAATCAAAAAAAAATCTCATTCTCAATCTCGTTCTTTAATCCGCTCCCAATTACCCGCGTCCTTCTTCATTAACTTTAATAAACGTAAATGAAAACACAAGCATTACAACACAGCAGACGGAATTGCTCAAGATTAAAGTTTTTTTTTCTTTCCACATGCATGAAATTACTATTTTGCTGCAATTTGCTAAGATTACGGTTTGCTGCTCTGCTTCTGTCATATATTTACATCTACGATTCTTACATAATTTACTCTACGATAATTAAAATATAAAATATATCTCAAATAAACTGCACTCACCTTAACCACAAACGTCATCCAAAAACACAAGAAATAGCTGTCGTATTTTCTGTTAGTTTCCAGTAAGAAAAGTGAAAATTCAATCGAGTAATTTCCTTTTGTTTAGAAAAGTTATTTTCTCAGTATACCCAAGAACAACGTGCACACTTCCAAGTTCCAAGCATTCATGAAAGAATGTTGTTGAAACATTTTTTATGCTTTCTGCTGCCACTATCACTGATGAAGTTTGAAAATTGTTGTGGTAAATTGTGAAGTGAAAGTGAGTGCGTGTGGAATGCTTACAACTTGTGGAGTGCGACAAGCATCTAAATAAATAAAAAGAGTTGTTGTAGCTTCTTCTCAGGTCTCGTCGTCGTTCGTCAGTTTGTTGAACGAGTTGGATGAGACAAGGAGAGAGCGAGAGGAGAAAGTGAGTGATGTTCACACAAAGAGTGACACGACAACACAGAGCCAACTCGTCCAAATTTCGTTCCCTTTCCTTTCTTCTCCAGCTATTTTCCCCACCACCAGTGGCACTTCGTCTCTATCTTGCTTTCTCTTTTGCTCGCTTTTACCCCTTCTCTTACATCATCATCATCATTACAAACAACAACACAACAGCAGCATCAAATACACATTATTATTAAGTTGGACGGACATGCATGCGAGCAACCACGTTTTTTATGTCGTTTTATCGCTCTATTAGTGCACAACTCACTCGCTTACTACCCGACTGACTACTACAGACTACTACTTACGTGCTCGAAAAAAACTCTTCTTCGTTCCGGTGTATTACTCATGTCGCATTTTGCGTGTGCATTTATTTAGAAAGAAATCCTCAATCTATTCACTCAGTCAAACACACAGAGAGAAAACATATTGAAGGGGTAGATTGGTAGATAGATAGATGGAGATGGATGAGTGGAGATAGAGAGATAGATTGAGGAGACAATCCATGTGTACAAGTGCTTTGTAAAGTATAGAGAGGTCCTTTGGGAAAAGTTATAGAGTGAAAGCATATATTTCTGAGGTAATATATGTGTATTATATGCGTTTCCCAAAATAACTACAGTCGAAGCTCGATATAACGGACAAGTAGGGGATCGTAATTTTTTGTCCGTTATAGCTATTTTCTGTTATATGTATAACGGACATGTCCGTTATATGTATGCATGTATATGTATATGCTCACATTTCAGCGGTACATTGAGAATTACTGTCCCTGGACGCTTAAAGATTTGCTCAATTTTCCCGTTTTGAACGGGGCTCCGCTTCGCGCCAACAGAAATAGAGCCTGCTCATTGGCTCAGAGCTGATGAAGAGTGTAGAATAAGTGTAGTGGTCAGAGTTTTTGCTAAAGTACATACATCAGATGTGGTGTAAAAATTACTGGTGTCCCATCTCTGCTATATAACGGAAAATACCCGATCACTTGACTATTTCGGTATACATTTCCGTTAATATATAGCGCGAAAATGCTTGCTGGGATCATAGAAATGTGTCCGTTATACGTAGGTATTTGTCCGTTATTTACATGTCTGCTATATCGAACTTTGACTGTACTCTGAATAGATAATGAAAACTATATTATCGCATGAGAGCAACCACTGCTTGCGACTCATTCACGATATGTTCAAACTAACTAACTGGAGCAAAGAAGTCATTGTAAATAAATAAGGCTGGGCCCACATCAACGATACACAACATTCAATATAGGCAGAATTTAGAATCTCTTCAAATCACATTTTGTGATGAAAAGTTGCTTTGTGTCTTACAGTCTTACATACACGCTATTTACTTTCACTGTCATGTATATACCTACTCAACTCACTCATAAGAACACTGATCTCGGATGGCAAACATAGAATCAAAGTGAGTTATTAGGATGTTCCCTTATTTTTTTCGGTTCAGCAACAACGCAGCAATGTCGTCATCATCATTCCGCAAATTGAAAACATACTTTTGGTTGGCTTAACAGACATTGTGTGCCACTGACATTCTTATATGCTTTTGAAGCCACGTTTGTGTTCATGCTTTGGTGTATAGTAACGGGTTTTTGAACCACAAAATGTATGAACTTTTGAGCAGCAAACGCGGTTCATTTTTCCAACAGAGAAGAAAAGGACTGATGAATTGAACAAACGAAATTCGGACATTGGAAATTGGAACCAAGAAATGAGAAATGTAGATGAAGAAAGTTAGAAAATGAAAGAATATTGGAAATATAGATCTAACAACTAAATAAAACAAGTTTTTAAAAGAGAAGTTTGGTTAACATTTAAAAAAATAAAGATAGGTTTTTAAAAATCTTTTCCTGTTTCTTAGTTGAAACAGTACTTGAATTTGCACTTTTATTTCAAAGCATAAAGAATTAAACGAAATGTTTGGAAGCGATTTCACATTCATAGAAAAAAGCATGCCTAGTTTTTACACAAACTTCGGAGTGAATTTTTGATACTAAATACCGACGTATTGAATTCACCAGTCATATAAGATAAGACATATTTATGATAAATCTCCGGCGAGAAAAACTTGTTGATAAGATTTCAAGATGAAGTGCGTATTTCCTTGTTGGTGTTTCTTCATTTATCATGTCATCTAGAATGGTGTGCATAAGCGTGTGTGCCATGATAGCAGCGTCTGGAATAACCCAGATCTACCTGTTCGACTTTCTCTACTTGCTCAATTTAAGTTTATCATAGAAATCAATGTATAAATATGCAGTACCTACCTAATACAAGCCAAATTTATTGAAATACGTTTGTACGCGGTAGATTTATTCGAAATTAAAAAACGATTTACTGAAAATATTTAAAACAGCAGAATACACGGTTTGCATTAAATTTCGCAATAACATCCTACCTATGCAAAGTTCATTCCGAAAGTTACAACAGATTTCTCGCCCGTTAAACCGCAGTATACGTACCGCAGGGTGATTAGTATAGATATTTGTTGTATATATACGTATTATAAAGTATACTGGGTTTGGAATTGAGAGTACTAATTTTTTTATAGAACTATATATACACCAATGTTCATTTATGCAAACAATTGAAGCGGAGACGAAGCCTGTCATAATGGTGTTTCTTTAATTTTGTATGTTAGAAATACTTATATTTTCAGGATATTTATTCGTAATATTCGTATTGCCACAATCACAGAAAGCACACTGCACTTGACAGCCTTCCCAAAATCCCAAAAAGCTTTGATGCCTTTGTAATTGGAAAGATTCATGGAGTATTTGGTGCTCACATGAATAAATGCTATATTTTCCCTTTAAGTGTTTAAACAAATGTTTGAACGTAGGTATATCCTTTTCCTGCTATTTATTTGTTTCTTTGCATTAGCTTTCAAAATATGTCACATCATCCTCAAAGCCTCTATAGAATTTTTCAGATCACCATAAAATACAAATCATATTCCTAGAATTGTTTTTGTTTTGGCATGTCGCAACTTTGTAAAAGAAACCTGAAATACTTGTGCTAATTTGACATGTCGCAAAGATAGTTGCAACACTTTAACCGTAAATACCAAACTTTAATGGTGTTTAACGATTTCAGTCCTACTTAAGTAGGATGACATGAGGATTGTTTTTGATTGATAGATTTGAAATAAAATAAATCCCAAAAATAAATAATCATTATATTTTAAAGTATTTTGAATGCTTATAAAAAATTATTCTATGTATTTACGTAAAGCCCTAAAAATCTAAGTAGACATACAATATTGAAAATAAAATATTTAAACAAAAGTGTTAAATCGATTTCAACTGAAAGTTGATTTTCCCTTCCAAATCAAACAATATGAAATAAGTGACCTCTTCTGCCAACTGACTGTCAATCTAAAAGGCCAGTTTTATCGTTGTTCTATCACTTTCACAAAATCTGACTACATTTGAAAACTCTATTGAAAGTTGGGCACAGCACGAGCACACCAGAAGTCAATTTGTATTCGCACAAACATGACAAATGAGTAAAACTTGATGTATGTAATACGAAAACGTAGGCGTATACACGATATTTTATTTAAAATAAATTTCTTCAATGACTCAATTCATTATCTTAAACATATATTTATCATATGCATACCTAGATCAGAACATATATTTCGGATTTGTACAATATATATTAAAAATATATTTTCACTTATGCATTCACATAAAGTTTGAAAGTGTAACATGTATGGATCTCCCTTACAGCTACATAACAATCAAAATTTTATCAAATATCAAAAAATAATAAGATCTGGTAAAAGTCTTACAGAAGATGTGAAGATTCTTTATAAATAGGAAGGAGATTTCATGCGAAAAAATATATCAAATCTGACAACCGAAAACAGGAAGACTTGTAAGATATGAATATGTATATTTTATTGTACATAAGGCGATGGTGAGGAACTTGCGACAGCTACATGGTACGGGGGAGGCAAATCATCTTCTGGATGATTAGGTCGAGCTGGATCTGAATAAAAATGAAATAGATTTTTTAATGGTTTCTCTCACACATCAGCCTTTGCTAAAACAATTTTCGCACATATACTACAGAGCCAGAAATCTTATTTAAAACTTACTAGAGTGTAAATGACTTCTAGGAAATTGTCCAACGTTAGATCCTGTTTGATTACTTTGAACGGTATAGGCATGCTGTGGTACTCCGGAACCCAATCCACCGCTGTGGAGAAAAGGTGGATGCAAGTGACCAAAATTATGTGTTATTACCATCGGATGTGGGCTTGTGTGAGCATTATTCACGTTGGAAGCAACTGTACATACGAATTTAAATCAATCATTAAGGATTAAGGACACCACAAAATGCCAATCATATCATTACAATATTTAAAATAAACTTACTCGGATATATATAACCTTCAGGCACTTGGATTTGCTGTTGCACAATCATTTCGGGCTTCTTCCGAACTCGACAAAAGTAGTGGAATAGGACGGCAAGGAAGAGCAGGAAGATTCCGGCCGCAAATAGATTGGAAAATCTACTCATGGCTCATATCACATTTGTCTCATCTGCTCACTTTAACAAAAAAATTAGTAAACATTCGATGAACGTAATGTGGTTAAGAAATTTGCATAGTTTATCGATAAAAAGAAGATTTAATGGAACCTTAAAAACACTGACACTAACCCAACCAAGCCCAGACCGATGCCAATCAGGTGTCGGGTATAATTTTAATGAGTAAAATTAAGGTAGCCAGTCGTGCAAATTGGAGGATTTTGATTATGTAACAAAAAACTGAATTTCTGAATTTATTTCCTCGCAAAAAGAACAGGGTTGTTATAAAAAATTACTGGTATTTTAATTCTCAGAAGAAGATATGTACAAAAAGTGTTGTGTAATATTTTTACACTTATTATGCACTATGCACAGATTAGAAACATGTGTGCGTCGTGTGTCGGTCGGTATGTCGTATGGGTTACTAGTTACTATACTATCCTTTTTACGCAGAAAACAACAAGATCGCCAAAGAACTTGTTCTAAATCAACAAGTGTTTTCCATATATCCGATCTCTGCAATATAATACCTATGAACCATTGGCTTTTGGCTGGTTACAGAGAGCAGAGCAGGCTACCTATTCTGTCTTGTGTGTATTTGCGCTTTGCTCTCGACTTACGACAGCATCATCATCATTAACTAATGAATTTACTTAATATGGTAAAGATATAAAAATAGCACTCATAACATAAACGGATGGTTTAAATGGATATTTAAATTTGAGACGAAGATTTCTAACATGTAATGGTTTTGTCAGTCAGGTATACAGAGTGAGTAAATACAAGCATTAAATGACTTTTATGAGTCATTTTATTTTATTATCTTCATTACTATTTAAAATACAATAAAATTGATGTCATATGAGTTTGTTTGGAAGTAATACGTGTTGGATCAAAATATGAAGCGCCTAAATGCAATAAATTACATGATTTTTTCATATGTCTGATTGATTTTGTACATTCCAAAAATTAGTCCGTATTCCCGTTCATTATACATTAGGTATAAGCACAAAATATTGTGAAAATTTTGTAAGCTGTGGCTGTGTTTCATGAATGCCAGTTAGAGAGCTAGATGATTGCTCCTTTTTGTGTATTCAATGCCATAAAATGATGTTTACTCAATAAAATTGAACCGATTGCGTAATAAAATTTCAGAGTTAAAGGTAATAGGTATTTCGGTTTTGGTGGAAAGGGTGACTAATTTTCATTCGAAATTCAAGAGACAAGAACTATAGGTATAAACACTATTATTAGTACAAATACGGAGTAATTTGGTCTATATTAAAGTACTAATGAAATGAAAATAAAAGTTGTCTCTGAAAGTTCAATAAACCTGAGTGTCGTCAATAGATTATTTCTTATTATTGAATCACGGATATGTTGTTCAAAAAGGTTAAAAAGCTAGATTACATTTTGTACTGTTGAGAAATGATTTTATTTTTATCTGTCATCAACCTTACATTTCCCCAATATAATTACTTTTGACCAGACGGAATATAAATTTTAGTCAGTGATTAGCTTCCTTTGTCCTTTGATTTGAAATATTCATTACTGATTTTTGTGTATGTGTTGTGTACTCTTGTATAACATGAATACTAACAAAAAGTATAAAATAATTGCATTTGTAGTCAATAATCAAGACCAAGAGTCGGGTAGATAAAAGCATTTTGCAGAAATAACACCTCAAGGTCAATCTAAAAGATTGGTCAACTGGTATAAACTTTAAACGAAAATAATATTTTCACATTGAAATAAAAAATACAACATAAATTATTCTTTTATTCTTTTAAAACCGCAAAACATTAAATGGTTATTGTGAATGTGGCGAATATGAAAATGCATTGGCATTTTGGGAATATTATTAAGAAATGACAAGCATAAAGAAATTAAGACGATAGTGTCCTATATGACTGTAATCATGTGACCGGTTTTAATTAAAATTAAATTCAACAAAATAATAGCAAATGAGCAAAATAGATTGGAAAATAGCAATAACAAGTTGAACTTGAGTTGCTTATATGATTAGCATGAATCTTTTGATTAGAGAACATTACTTAAAGGAATGTCTTTTACGTGAAGGTCAATGCCAAAAATGTAGAAAGCTTGAATATAATTAATAAAGCTAATAATGAAATACATACGTAACATGCAGTTAAAATGATGATAAACAATAATAAAAATAAATCAATAAAACTATTGACTTTCATCCATTAACACATGTATGATGATATTGATTATGTGTATTTTAGTACCTACAACTTGTATGTATAGTAGCGATTGGGTGTCACAACGCGACCAAGGCATAAGAAGACCACAGGTTCTCGCCAGTGCATTATCCGACCCCGACCTTT